>JAKGRZ010000027.1:0-72500 GCA_022537955.1 Schmidtea mediterranea | reverse complement strand
ATGGTTTTTTGGGGGTACTCAGGTTTTTTCAATCTTCTATTATCTAAATATTAAAAGATAAATAAAAAAATTAATTAGATTAAAATGTCTTATTAAAATTTTATTAATACAGAAAAATATAAATATAATCTTGTTTTTTATTTATTGTTTATATTTTTGAATCAATAACATATTTTTAGAAATAAACTAAGTTTAAAAATCAACGTATAAAGTAAATCTTTTATATAAATGTAATTAAAATGTAAATCGCTTCGTTTTAAATTTATTTTTAGAATGATTTTTTAAATTTATTCCACTGTTTCATTATAATAATTCTATTTCAATTTTAATTTTAGATATTAACCAGAAAAAATTTGTTTTTAGATTTTTAAGTCTTATTGATTTTTCATTAATGCTATTAATTTAAATGTTGTATATTTTAAAAAAGATATTATAAAAAAATGTAATCATAATATAAAATTTTAAAGCAAAGGGGTGCATTATATAATGAAAATGATGAAGGGGTTACGCAATACCAAAAGTTTGGGAAACACTGTACCATAGAATCTAACTATTCATTCAGTAGTATATTATTATTAAATTTAATTATATACAATATTTTAATCATTCATTAATCAAACATTGTGTGGGGGCTTAAATAAATGAATATTGAGTAAACCAAATCTCCACAAAACAAGTGTTAGAACAGATTAAAGCATCAGTTTTTACCTTTGGATGCAGTAAAGCTTTATCGGTATGGTTGAAAGAGGTTTCTAAATTTCTATGAAAACCATTGCTTGTGAGAAACTAGCGAATGTTATCTCAACATTCGAAACGAACATTTCCTATCTTTGTCTTTAACACAATTAGAACCTTATTCACGGCATTTTCATCTCTTTTATACAAAATTTAGAAATCCCTTAAATGATTTACGTGTGACTCTTTCAAAAAAAATCCTTACCTCAAAAGTATTAAAAATAAACAACAATGTAGCTAGTAAAAATGGAGGTATTTGTATGTTTTTCTATAAAAAAGTGATTTTGAAATATATGTAATTTTTTAAAAGTAATGTAGTATTGAATTGTGCAGAACTTCAGGTAGAGTTCTATAGAAAGCGTCTTTAATATCGTCCCAAGTTTTTCATCTCGTTTTGCGTCTATAAATAACATTTTGAGCACTCCCTGTTAGATATAGTGAATAAAGTTCTCTGACTGCTGTGTTACACCAATGGCAGAGTGTCGTATATACATCGGATAGCTTGATGAAAATTTGTAATTTTTTAATACTTCCATCGTATGACTCACCTCGGAATTGTTCTCTAAATTCCCCAATATTAAACTTTTCTCGAATTTTGTTAGGCGATGGATTTATATGATCTTCGTTTAGATTCGAGTTTCCGGCACCTCGTGGTGTTTTGAAATCCCTCCAAATACATATTAGGTAGTATATTGAGTTTTAGATCTTCAGCTTCGTGTTGTTTATCTTTTCCCTGTTTCCTGTATCTGCATCGAGGTGTTTGTACCTTTTCGTTTCTGCTTTTCTCACACATATTTGTCTGACTAACTATGATTTCTTTTTACCATTAGTTTTTCTCAGTTGTTCTTATTTTCGGTTCTCTTGGTAGGCGCATTTTGTATTTATGTTAATAATTTTTATTTTATTTCTTTTTTACGGTTTAAGGTTTTTGGTAATTACTTTGTGGTTTGTTTTAATAATCTATTAGCTTTTGTGTTTTTTTAAAAGCTATTGTGAAAAATTTGTTTTGAATAGATAGATTTTGAAATTTGAATTATTAAATTAAGCCACGAAATTTTATTACAATGAAAGTTGAAAATGATTTGTTACATCAAGTTATTAAGAGAGAATTAAATCATGAAGAACACGAACAATTTATTCATCTTCCTAACTAATACTCCGTATAAATTCCTCAATGATGCACTCTCACCAAGAAAACATAATTAAAATTATGTCTTATTTAGATTTTTGCCACGAAGAAAACTATGAAGTTTCTAAAGGAGGGCTAAATATTTTTTAATCTTGTTCCGGATGAAATTGACTATTCATCATCAAATTTATTAATCTCTATTTTGACAACTGTAAATTACATTTTATCAATTTATAATTTCAATGAGCTGAGTCGACGAATTGTTTGGAAATTTACCTCAAAATGAACTAATTCAATTTTCGAGAATTTATTCAATTAGTTTCAAAGTTTCTGTTTGGTGAAAATATTGATTTTTCGCTCGCTGGTCAGAAGATATTGATAAATTATAATAAACAATCAAGATAAATGGGTTTGACAACAATGGATAGAGAAATGTTTGAATTGGTCATTGATAAAGAACCGATCAACCTATTCAATACTCACATTGCCGGTGATAATACACTGCTGCGTGTGAATGTCCTCGAGTTGATCTGGCGTTTGATCGATCATCAACTGGCAACTGAAAGCGGGTTGCTGAATAATTTGCACAGAAAATTTCCAAAGATTTCTCAAGGAACCTCGAATATGATTTTGTTACTGCGCTATTTGAATGTATTTGCCAAAATCATTGTGTTAAGGCTTAAAAATGTTATCGCAAATTCGTGGAGATTTTGAATGGAGATTTTAACAAGTCTGATCTCATATTGAGAAAGAAGTCCTGGAAATTGTCTCGGTTATTGTATCTATTCCTGACAGCAGATTCTTGTTCAATTCCTAACACTAAGAGTAGATGTTATTGTTTTAATAGTTACAGATCTTTGTTTATCTTCTTGTTGTGGCTTGTTTTGACTTCTAAGTCCTTGTAGGTAGAGTTGATCTTCTGGTTTTAATGCTATTTTACGGCACATCTTCGCTCCTATCTTTTCTTGATTTTGCTTTTGCATGCATATTTTCTATTTTTTATGCTGTCCGTAATTCTATGTTGTTATGTCGTTAATTTAAAAGTTATAAGTAATATTGCAAGTATCGGTGAACTCGTTTCTTCTTATTATTTCATTTTTAATGGTTAGGTTCTCAACTGAGTCGGCACTGGAGTTTATTACTCCTCTGTATATGTTTTTTTAAATGAAAGGAACTCTTCAACTATGTCCACTTAATCTCCAACGAAGCCTGAGTTCGGGTCATCTAAGGGATCCAGTTGTCCGACCTTATCAGTATTGTTAAAATGCTTCTGATTTAAACCATCTCAATTTAGAAGACGCTTTTTTAATATTCTCAAATCTTGTACTTATGCTAAATATATCAGAATGTTTGAACACCAAATACGGTTTTCCAATGCAATTTTTTGGTCATCAGCCTTTGTGATCAGCTTTATTCAGATACTGACTGTGCAAGATTATTTCGGGACCGAAATATATGATATTCCGATTTAGTAACTGTAAACGGTGCTCTAGAAATGTTTAACTAATTCTAGAAAGTTACTTTCAGTTGCATCGGGTGATGGACGTAGAATTCGAACTCCTGTTTTCTCTTTCTTCTCCGCTGTCAGAAGACCATATTAAATGGTTTTATAAGAAGTGCGTTTTCAGTTTTTTGTCAGGGTCACAGTTTTCATCTTTTCTGACTTGTGAGCCTTTGCAGCCTTGTTTTGGATCACTGCAAATACTAATACGATCTACCCGATGTAAAAAGGCCAGCAAGCAAAACGAAACATGGAAATTGACTCATCTGAGTAAACCAACCCAAACATATTCATTTCACGCCGACTTTTCATTTGCTTTGTTTGCACCAATTTGGACCCAAATACGATCAACTTTATCTTTTAAGAAAATTCTAAACATAATATTTTAAAACCGACAGTTTAGGCGTAGCTCATGGAGATTTGGATCAGTTGAATAGTTCTTGTGTATCAAAGCCTGACAGACGTGCATTTCTTTGTATTATTATTTTTGCTTTAAATGTAAATATTTATTCTGAGCTTCAATGCTTCAATAATTTTCATTTAATATGAATGCCATTCACTGTTTCTAAGGTTTAACGTAATTATATGATAATTCTTGGTCACTCAATACCGTTGATTCCAAATTCAATTAATCAATGTAATTTTTATCACGTTAAACCTATTGATTTCTTTATTTTACTGTTGATTTATTTCGTGTAACCCTGAAAATTATCATTATTATTATTATTATTGGGGTTGTCAGTAAAATTAGGTATTATCAATTATCGGTCTGACTCCGAACATGTTGTGAAACATCAGTAACAGTGACAAAATCTTCGATTTTCTTAATATTTATTGTTTATCACAATTAGAATTAATTCGACTTTTATAACACAACTATACATTAGGTTCACCGCTCAAGATTTGAAATCAGGACTTATTACGTCATATAGTGATTAATAGTTCAATCGATAACTGCTCAACTGCTTCTTTAATCAAAATCGTATCACTAGACAGGTTACTTTAACTTTGGTTGCTGTTCTCTTTCAATATTTTGTTGTGTTTTCCCATTATTGTCTTTGGCTTTTATAGAATGTAACTTGTTGACAATTTTCGGCATCTTTGACAAATGTCCTGATAACCTACTTTTTCATTTTTTGACTGCCCTATTAAATCAACTTCATATCTTGAATTATAAGGAAATTCTATTCCCAAACTGTTTAAGCTTTTGGTTTCCTCTTTTTTATTTGTACTAATTAATTAAGAATTACCTTGTCGTATTTCTTTGTTTAACTTTTTTGATGTAGTATTTCTCTTCTCAATTTTCATTTCTTGTCAGAGTTCTGAATCGACATACTATTCAATTTATTCCGTTTCCCCGAATTATTTTATTTATTTCAATGATTAATTAATTTTAATATTCAACTATCCTCAACATTATTATTATTATTATTATTATTATTATTATTATTATTATTATGATTATTATTATTATTATTATATAATGATAATAATAATAATAATAATAATAATAATAATAAAAATAATAATAATAATTATAATAACATTTTAGTTTACAATTTTCAAAGTAAAAGATGCTATTAAATGTCTCTTGCACACACACATACACGAGGAATAGAAAAAATTTACTTGTTTTAAAATTTATAAAAAATTTTTGCTAGGGGGGGTTTGACTTTTTAATAAAATTTAGAGAGGCTGCTATTTATTGTCCCGTATTCACACACACACACTAAGGCACAAAATTCTACGTTTTAAATTTGCACACACACTGATTAGAAAAAGATGAGTCATCGAGGGCTTACTACTGCCTACTTTCATATAATACTTTGAACGTGCTCCTCAGTAGAATACAAGCTTTGCTTGGTTACATCTTCTGGTTTCTCTGGAGGGCCAGACACACCTGGTCCACTTGCAGATTTCCCGATAACTCCCTTGGAGTCGGAAACTTGGGAACATCTCATTTTATTTGAAGATCTCATGCGTATCAATGATTAAATTTATTCCATGAACATGTGTATTTATACCTATCTTACTTAAGGTGAGTCATATCTAATTATACGCAGTTGATTTGAATTTATTTATTTTAATATCAGCAGATTATCTCGTCGAACAATTCAACTTATCTTGTAATTTTCAGATAATTTATTTGCATAAATTCTGGAATCATATTATCAATCGTCCGCGCGATTGTCCTCACGAATCAATCCAAATGACAGTGAGATAGAGATTTATCATCGAAATCAGTCGACTTCAATCTCAGGCAATTAGACTCCTCTTGTGAGCGTTCCTGGGTGGAATTGTAGCTGAGTTGAACTCATCAGTTTTTCTTGGTCGCCATCGACTCTTGATTGTTTGGCGATTTGATGGATTATAATCAGCTGTCAATTTAGAAGGGAATATTTTTCCTCAGAATATGGTCGATCAGGAAGAATCTTATTTGGCCTAAAATTACAGCTTCATTCTGGAAATTTATTAATCCATTCTGATTGTCGTAACTCCAAAATAAAAGTCGACTGAAAATATTCTAAATTCATTTTTCCAAATTTCTACATTTTTGCTCCGTCCACTTGATCAGAATCGTGTTATTCGAGGTACATGAATGATTGGATTCTCTCGTTTTGTTGTCCGGAATTAAAATCAAGTTGTCGTTCGTTGGAGTTGGGTTACTGGTATAATTGAAGATTTTGGCAGGTCATTTTAACTATCTGTTGGTAACTATTTTATTCCTTACTTTCAGTATTCCATGTCGCGAGTTCGAATTGATCAACATTAGAAGAAAATTGAATGAAATTATGGCTTGTTACTCCGTACTAAGATTACTGTCTGGCCGAAGGTTATGGATCTCCTCTGGCAGCTCTGTTCGCTTTCCTTAACTGAACCCATGTGAATTATCACGTTTGCGTTATGCTTTATGACCTGTTTGTATTCGATGATGGTCGATTTTATTAAAAAAATTTGCAATGATGCCTAGACAGTGTACAGATCCATCATTTCATATAATATATGACGATATCGTGCTTTACCATTTGTAGTATATTTATTATTTTTGTCAGTCAATTGATTCCCGGGTCTCATAAAGGATGGGTCTGTCATGTTTCAGCAATACCTCTCCTAATGGTGGATTATAGTTGTCATCATCGTTTGTTCAACTTATGTTAATTTCTTATATCAATGGTGTATAACAGTAACAGTTGATTGCATTTTTCTCCTTTGCCTATTGGATATTAAAGACGGGATATGGGTCTAACTATTTTAATACTCTAAAGGGCCTCTCATAGATAAAGTTTTAATTTCGTACGGTCATTATGGGCTCTGTTGTTGACTTCCTGATCTTACTTGATGACAAGTATATATTTTTCATTTTTCCGTTGGATAGTGCCTGATGATATTACTTTCCCTATGAAGAATTCTTTACATAAAAACTATTTTTATGACTGTTACTCAGTAGCGCGGTTAATGGTTTGTACTAGAGTCTATTGGCGCTTGAGTCTTGTTAAAGGTCATCTATCAAATCGGGTCAAAGTATCATTAAACTGTTATTATCTTACTTATAGTCGTTAGTTTCATTTTGTTATCCCTACGTTTTAAGGCTAGTAATAATGACCTTTTACTGCTTACCCTTATTTTTGCTGATGATTTATCTTATTGGTAACACTAACTTACTAAGTTATTTATTAACCCCTCGACTGAAATCGTATGTTATTTAGTGATTATACTAAAATTTATCGTATCTGGTATTTTATACAATATTTTAGAGTTTGATTCGACAACTAACGTTACCCAGATTCCGCGAAACCCTCTATCTGTGGCGTCACCTAAATAATTTATTGACTATTATTATAGCTCTATATCGTATTTTCTTAAGGGTCTTGTGTTAGGTATCAGTCTCATTACTAATTATTAGTTAAACATTCGACATTTTAAAAAGGCTGTTTTATTTATGACATATAATTTCGAGACATTGGCTTCCATAATATTAATAATACAATTAGCATCATCCATACACATCAAAGTTCAAGGTGGCACCCTCAAGAAAGGACTCACTTGAAGTTTACTCGAGGACGTGTCGTGTAGGCTGATCTAACAAAAGTTCTTCGAAGTTTTTCTTTGAATAGATTTCTCAAATGCAAATATATTTTCCTAGAGTAAAGTGGTTTACAGCTTTTCGCCAACAAAACAATTTACACGAGGAAAAAGTGAATTAATTCTGCAAACATGAATCGGTATATATACCTATTCTGTGACCATAACCTTGTGTGTTCTTTTTGATGCATTAAAACAAAATTTGACCTTGAATTTATTTGTATATTCTAAATTTAATTTTATCATTTTCTTGAATTAAATACACTATATATTTTTATTATTTTTTGATTGAATATTTCCCACTAAATATATTCTATTTTACTTCATTTTAGTAATTAATTTCCTGGTTTTATGAATTGCCCATTTTCCGGTCAAATTTTTATGTTATCGTGCTACATTTATGTAAATTTCGTGCGCATCTTGTAGCATATTTTTATATATTTTAATTTACTTTTATGTTCATTGATTTTATATTTAGTAATATTTTATCATATTTTAGCGTGTTTAGTTAATGTTAATAGGTTCGATTTTAAATCTACTTTGCTGTGTTTGCATGTTTTTTCGATTCATTTAAACAAAACCTATTTTTTTATTTAGGAAAAAAAATTGATGAGATAAAATAATGCGTAATTAAAATTTTAGAGGATTAATACTTAATTTACGAAATAAGCTAATATACAATATATTTAAATGGCAAAGTTCAAGAAATAGCAACAGCAATACCAAGGGGGAAAAAATTTAATCAAAATGTAAGTAGATTGAAGTTGAAGCATCCATGATCACGAGAAAGTTAAATCACTCGTCCCCGTCGATGTCCACAGGTATACAACGACGCTTGGGGCGGATTCAGAGTCGATTGCCTTGGATCTTCTCGTGTTATGCTCGTTGGCTCAAATACCGAAATAATAAGCTTCTATTAATGGAGGGTTAAGCATCGTGGAGATATTAACTCTGTTGGCGGACTTGATTCCTGTCGTGTTAATGGTGATTTTGGCCGAGTAGGGGTGTAAGAAGAAAGGTTGCACCGGCGCATATATTATTTCCAGATCCGATGCGCGACGATTCTCCTCCTTATTAGACATATCCCGAAACTCCGTCATTTCCACAGATCCACCACGTCGCAGATTCGCTTGTAACAAGGCATCCTCGACCCTGCGTTTCTGTCTACGACGGAGTTCTCTATTCGGTTTGTGCCGCCGATTTCCCGAGGCATTCTCGGAGTTGCTTGTTGAAGGATACTGGTTAATATTTTGAACTTCTGCCTGGAATGGTAAATGATGTGCTGGAATTATGTCTAATTCCTGAGCCAATCTCATACTCGGCAGACGAGTTAGGAGTTCGTTCTAGGTAAAAATTTGCCGGAGCGCAGCGCTCTGCTCGGATATGGTGATCCGCTGGCTCCGGTTCTCGATAATTAAATAGTCTCGGGCTCGAGAAACAAGTGAGATTTTTTGATAGAGCCCTTTGGTTATTTCCGGCGAGCACCAAGTACCCTTGATCTTCTGATATTTCTCCTGTAGGATATCTTTCTCTCGCTCTAATTTGTCAAGTTTCTGCGACATTGCCACTATGGACGGAGAGATTCTGGGAATCCGTGGTAAATTGGTTAGTGTAGACATAGATAGGATACTTCGGGAGAACAGAAGAATGGAGAATTGTTTGATGTAGCTTGTATGAATAGATCATGTGATTATTTCAAAAGTCTGATTTGGCCTTGGAGGTCGGAAAGATTTGCAGAGTGTTTAGGATTGACTGGAAAATGAATGTGTCTTGCAGATATGTGGCTGGAGTAAGGAAATATCCTATAATAGGTTTAATTTAACTGATGTTTAATTTCCAAAAATTAATTTCTTTGAGCACGTGAAGAAATCTGACTGTGTAAATCAATAACTTTGGATCAACCAAGCATATGAAATTAGAAGTTATTTTGATTTTGGCGTGATGTATCTATAGTTAAGCCTACTACGATTATATTCAACAAATAGTGGTTGGTGGTTTGCAGCTATTTTGGAATCATTAGTAACACCAAAAGATTTCACTAACATTTTGGATCATAAAATAAAAGAATTAATAATTTTACGTATATTCGTATATTGAAAATTGCCCTACGTTACTTCACGACACTTGTTGAAATTCCTGAGAGGTGAAAATGGTTTCTCATCCAATCATTAACCTCGGATGGATGAGATTGTACTTGTGAATCTCGCTGGCTGATTAAATGGAAACTACGATACCGTTTGAAATGTTGGGTCATATATCCTAACGGCGGAGATTTTACGCTATTACCTAGTTATTGGGTTACCGGACTTAGTGTATACTGCGCCTATTCATAATAGTTTTGTTAATTCTATATTGGGTAACTAGTTTCGTCAATATTTTAGCGTAATCTTTATTTGTTTCTTTACTAGTGCCTACCTAAAATGGTGTAGAGTTTTACTGAGTCGTATCGTTAGTGGGGCTCTTTGTCGATTCCCCTATCGCGAAATATTCCTATTTTGGGTGATCCTTTGGTAATTAATTCACAATAGTCATGTGGTTTAGTTTTCCTATGCTATGCTTGTTGGCTGATACTTTCTTGGGTTCAATTTTTCACTACGACATTTGATTTCAATAATCGTAAGATTCATATCCTACCCCTAACTACCCAGTCGTATTATAATTGAGAGGGTTTCATAAAATTTCACTTAATGATTGACCAGCGACCACTCTTAGCCGGATTACGGACCTGCCCTCTCGATATCTATTGCAATACATAAATGTAAATATTTATCGGGACCTCTTCATATGATATAAAGATAAAACATTGATATTAATAAAATATAATTACGAAAATCTAAATTTATTTTATTTGAGATTTTAAATTCACATAAATATTACGACAAGCATGATAAAAAACAAAAAATCCTTACTTAGACTAAGATCGATAAAATCAAAATTCAAGTAACGTTACAGTTAAAGTTCAAGTTGAAAATAAAGTGTTAAAAATAGTGAATTTGGTCACTGTTTATATAGTATTCTCATGCATGTGTGCGATCAATAGGCGATTTTTCGCCATTTTAAGGGCTTTTTATTATTTTTGTTAATTTAAAATTATTTTTATAATTTATATATATTTTTCTTTATTTTTTGATATATTAATTTTATGTTGTTGAATCTATTTTTTATTGTTATTTTTATTCAATATTCTTTTTAGCCTTTAACATTTTGTTTCTTGGTCGCCGCTTCTGCCTGTGTTTTTTTCTAAACCTTATTTTGCAAGATTTTGGCAGTTTATTTTATTTCATATATGTTTCTTTTTGCCTCTGCATGCGTTGATCGATTTTATTAATATATGTTTTAATTAATTTTGTTAAAGTTGATAAAAAATAAATGATTCATCCACATTCACCAAAATTTTTAAAGTTTTGCCAAAATTCAAGTTTTTATGGTTGCCTTTTAAAGTTTACAGAAAGTTGGTTAACTCACGTTCAATATTTGAAATTTTAAAACACCTTTGAATAGATTTTTGGTATTCCAATCATCTTGGACACTGCTAGTCGTCTATCAGAAAGCACGCAAAAACCAAAATTAATTATAGCATTAGTGATTTAAACCTACAATCAATTCTAACTTATTTTGTTATAACAAGACATTATAGATAGCTTGTTTCCAAAAATCAATATAGTATGATGTGAGCCCGTCAGATATAGGTCAAACCCCCCCTAGAAAAATATTAAACTAAAAATTTTGTTAAAGTAGGTCACGGTCATTTTAATGTCAAAGAGTAGTTCAAGGTTGGTTTAAGGTCAAAAAGTAGGTCAAGGTCGTTTTAAGGTCAAATTTAATTTATAAAATCTATATAGTTTACTTAAGTAGGTTACAAATTTAAACTTTATAGATTATTTAAATAATAATATATAACCTATATAGATTATTTATTTATGTCATAAATTTTAAAACTATATAGAGTGGCGCAAAGGATAGATTTCCTATATAAGGCAATATCAATTCAACAATCTCGCCATAAATTGTGCCAAAAATAATTAAAGGGTAAACTTTGACAAATTGAAATGAAAATATATAGCAAAAAGAGATTATCAAGAAGCTTATTAGACTTGTGACAAGAATATTTTAAATGTGAAACATAGATTGTAAAAGTGGCTTTCCAATGAGATGTTCATCGGTGATAATTTAATGAAAATTGTGAAATTTTAATGTTTAGTTCAAAATGATCTAAATTAGAAATCGACTTTTCAATGGACCAGTGAACAATAATCCGTTGGATACCACTGAAAACAATTATTTATGATACCATCACAACAGAGGGATCTGGCCACATCGTATCTAGTTGATAAACTTCTTAGTGTCTTTTATTTCATGGTTGCTCTTAAATAGTTTTTACTAGATTCAGTTTAGTGAAACTTATTTATCATGATGCGAATGAAACTGGGAATCCGAATGTAAACGCAATTTCAATATGACTAAAAATCTGTCAGTACGCAAGTGTGAATGAATGAATATTTCAATTTCAGTTGCATTTTCAATATTTCTCATTGGAATTTCATTCCCCCTTGAAATATACGCCTAGTACATGTTACCACTGGATCCCCACCTTCATCGGTCCTACCAATTTAACCCGTGATAACTCATGACGTGATTATTAAATTGGTAAATATATATTTTTTGGCGTGAAATTTATCTAATTTTGCAATATTGACTGCTTTTTACATATATTGTATCGTTTTTAATTTGTTTTCGCTCGTTGAATTAAAAATTTATATACTATCTTTATTAATAGAGATTTGGTGATAATTATAACAGAGAATATTTAACCCTTTCTAAGGTGGTGGCAATATACTGTACACCATTTTAAACTAATAAAAATATCTAAGTGTAACGCTGTCTGTAATCATTTTTACTTTTGGTACAACTACTGACATATATTGAGCCACAAGAGAACAAATTTATAGTATTTGAAACCATAGATGTGTTTTCCCTCCATATTTATTGACAGCTGACAGCTGAGTTTTACATCACTTTTAGTTTCCTTTGCCTTAGAAAGGGTTAAAGAAAAACAAAAATTCCAAATAAATTTAAGTTGGTAGGTGCTAACATAAATGCATCATTAAGTCACCTCAGTATTTTATTCATTAATTAATTGTGCTAATTCGATTTTTATGACATTCTCTTTAAAAATATTGGCATATTATATGTCTATTAGATCAGTAGAAATTTTTTCAACATTATATGAAAATGGGATACCACTGGTCTTCAAGAGCTTTAAAATCGACTAAACGCCTTAAAGTAGTTCCTTCAAAAACGATATATGATGAATGTATTTGTTTGAACATTCCGAAAAAAACGGTTCTTATCTTCAGTAATATTATAAAGGGATTTAAAATATGATAAAAATAATAATTTTCAATGTCAACTTTACGTAGAATTCCAACTCCAATTGGAAGACTTACATGTCATTTTTTAATTGCACTTTTTAATTGTCAGCAAGCATTGATCAACATTCAAAAGCACATTCAACACCATACTCCTCTCAACCATATCTTTTGAACCATCTCAGAGTCTGAAGAGAGATAATAATGTTGAGACCGGTATCATTAGTTATGGAAGTTGTAGTTTTTATCGTAAAACTTAAGACTCTGACAAATGAGTGATTCATTTTAGTAGTCAATTTTGATATTTTAAAAGAAAACGAAAACCCCAACCGAGTCCTTAGTTATGTTGTGGTCGAATATAATTGGCACAGTGCCTGAACATATGTATATTACAATATGAATGAGATTCTTTACAATAAAATTGTTTATTATAAAAATGACCTAACTAACTGAAAATAGATTATCGGTTGTTTCGAACCGTTCTCAAGGTATTATTAAAATGGCGAAAGCTCTGTCCAAAATGATGAACAGATCCGCTCAATCAAGAACGATAAAAGTTGAAGGGTTCCCAAATTTTATCCGCAATTGATTTACACCCAGAAACAAAAGTTAAGGTTTTCCTAAATGTCTACCCTTGCTATTTTGATTAAAGAAAAACGAACACGCAATTTCCCTAGAAAACTGTTGTCCACAATTCAAACCTTACTAAGACTGAGTGATTATTCTTAGGAGCGGATGAGCAGTTTCGGTCTTTCACTATATACGGTTTCTGCAATTAAAGTAGCGAATAAATTCACTATTTACCTTTTAAAAATTATTGGATCTTTCTCTTACTTTGATAAACCAAATT
Organism: Schmidtea mediterranea; assembly: GCA_022537955.1. Taxonomy (NCBI): domain Eukaryota; kingdom Metazoa; phylum Platyhelminthes; order Tricladida; family Dugesiidae; genus Schmidtea; species Schmidtea mediterranea. The sequence continues at coordinate 58,833 of JAKGRZ010000027.1, read as the reverse complement.
CACTCTTTTAATTTCATTTTTTCGATTCTACTGGGAATTTTATATATAACATCTATTTCGCTTTTATACTGCTGCAAGATCTCTGATCCTTCAGCGTATACTCTCAAGATCTCGGGTTCTACATATTAAAATAATCCGATTACTTTTGCAATATATTTCTAGCTATCTAGATGCGTTCGTTCTTCTACTTATAAAATTTAATCCCCTTTTTATACGATTTGAAAGATTTATTTATTTATTTTAGGGAATTAAAAATTACCTTATTTAAAATAAATTTACTATCTATTTTATTTATTATTACTATTTTTGGATATTTATTATTAAATATTATTTTTGGTATTATTAAATTACTAAAATTTAAATTTTTTCTATCTATTGTTTGGGTTGTCTGTGAATTCGAATAGAAACTATTGTCGATCTGACTCCAAGCGTGCTTTTAAACAACAGTAATGAACTCCAAACGATATAAACTTTATTGATTAATACACTTTATCTCCACTTTAAAATGACACAACGAATTATCAATCAATCACAATTAGTGCTTATTGCGACCATTCGGGAAGAATAGCACTTTTCGGATCAATTAGCTTTACAATCACCTGACTACTGCGGTGGGTTTCTGAGATCGGTAACTCTGATTTAGTTGCTTTACATTGCTTTGACCTTGCTTAATTTCTGTTTAAAATTTCTCTTTAATTTCTTTTTGTCTTTCTTTGTCTCCTGCAAATTTCTTGTCATATTTTTGTCTTTCGCAAGTTTTTTCTTAATTTTTTTGTGTGTTTCAATTTCAATTGCGCTTCCTTTTTATACTCCATCATTCAATAACACTTACTGATGTCGAATTGAATTTCTGATATCTTTTAACGCTAATTCCTTTTGGGCATCCATTATCACTGACATCTGTCCATATAACTAATTTTTTGGAGATACACTTTCCCGGATTTTCAAACAATATTTCTTCCCTTATCTCGTAAGGGCTATCGAGATAATGTGCGAATTTTGTTTTTGTTTTTTTTTCCAAAATTTGCACTTGTTAATTATAAATGACTTTCTTTGATCTAATTGTCTGTTTTTATTGATTTTCTCTTCTTCCTTTCTCGTTGTTCAACATTTCTTTTTTCATTCTCTTTTTATTAAGCTCCAGAACCACATCTTACTCACTTCTCATTGTTTCCCCCAATCATTCTACATGTTTATTAATTATTTTTTTCATTATTTAGGTATCCTCAACAATATTACTTATAACTATTTTAAGTAACAAAATTGTAATTATTATACAACTAACACAAAGGCAAGCACCAAGCGAGCCCAGGCCTAAACCTAACACTACTATTCATCATTCATTGTAATTTCCACTTGTTCTCTATTGATACAGCCCTTCCAGAAGCCATTTCCGATGTATTTGCCTTGATATTTTTGTCTGGTCATGAAGTCTCCTACATTACATTTCTAAGAGTTCTTCATCAATTCCAAGGAACAATCACCAATACAAGCAAATTTCACAAACAAGTGCAGCACCATATTCACCCAAATCAACAATCAATCTAGTCTCACCTATCAAATCATTTTTCAACACACCTCTAAATAATTTCAACAATTCAAACATTAAATTGTAAGGATGATTAAAAGAGGCTTTAGATAACTTCACTGAGCTCAAAGTCTATAAAGATATCCTCACCAGGAATTATATTAAAATACCAAATCAGAAATATATTAAAATACAAAATAAAGTATAATAAAATTATCATTGTGATGGAGTTTGAAGCCGCGTTTTTTATAGAACCTGCCGCGTATGTTGATTTTAAAACAATTTAAAATGATTGTTAAAATAATTTATAGGACATTGATAATCATATTCTTGGAACTATTTATACATTTTGTACATTGATTCGTTTGACCTCAAATGATCAGCGAAGCGGAATCTCTTGATCCGCCTGTCCATAGGTTTTCTGTATGCGTGACATGCGTTTACCTTTTGTCCGCACGCCTCGTATGTAACCATATGTCCATATAGTATATATACGACTTCTACGTGGTTTTGCTAACAGGTTGTACATTGATAATACTTAATATTGCTTCCTTTATCGTGGACCTCTCGTGTTTGTCCTTTGGGTTTGCTTTATACCATTTGACGGCTTGCGTCACTTCGTACATTGAATCATACCATTTTTCGGTTATTAGATAAATAAATATAGGGATGACAGATTTATTTAATACGATTCTCCAGAGACGAAATAACACACATGTTATTAGCTTTGATATGAACACATTTAAAAGTTTAACTAAAATTTATTTCATTTTTCTGAAATTTTCTGCGAATTGGATTCGTGACGCATCCGCTTAACTCTTCCCGGTCTGGTGTGTGGCTGGTTTCTTTTTGTTGTTTTCGCTGATTCCTCTGACTGTCGATACGTTATCTAAACAAGGGCAAACACCATGGAATATGTAACCGCGCTATCTTACTGGCTTGCCGACGAAGCTGTCTCTAGGCTGCTGATTTGAATGCGCTGGTACTGGACTAACTCTTTATCCTCCTTCATGCCCGTTGAGCTTAGCTATATTAATTAGTCCGATAATTTTTAAGAAAACTTCTGCCGATCCAAAATTTGATCCTACCAAATTGGAGCGCCTCTTTATTGTCTGGAATCGCATCTCGTCGAATAGCAACGTGTTGAATAATGGCATGTTGAATACCATTGTCAGGATGAATAAAGTGGCCTAGAATTATATTAAAATACAAAATAAAAGGTAATAAAATTACCATTTTAGATTTTTTTTGCACATTTTTTAAAATTTAAATATTTTTTGGCCCATTTTTTTTTAAATTCAAATTTTTGGCGCATTTTTTAAATTCAAATTTTTGGTGCATTTTTTAAATTTAAATTTTTGGCGCAATTTTTTGAAATAAAATTGTTTGAAATATTTTTTTTTCATCCACAAAATTTTTTTTTTGGTCGCACTATAGTCAGGGGGTATTTTTGACTCCCAATAAAAAGCCTAAGATAAAAATTGGCTTGAATCGTCTACGATAGCCACAGAGGGTATTTTTCATCTACAAAATATTTTCAATCACACTATAGTCAGGGGGTATTTTTTATTCTTGATAAAAAGCCTAAGATAAAATTGGATTGAATCGTCTATCAATAAAAAAGCATAGAAATATTTTATCGATTAAAAGCCAAAAAAATATTTCTTTGATTAAAAAGCATAAAAATATTTTCTCACTTTAATGATTAATTTCCTCTTCAATGTATATTTTCTCCATTCAAAGTATATTTCAATTGATATTTCATCTATTTAGTAGATACCTTTAGCTATCCCACTTTTTTCAGTAATTTCAACAATTTTAGTCACTTAATGTACTCTCTCACCAATATTACTTCTTCACTGAAAATTTTCTTTATAGAATACAATCTCTACTAATTAAAATTCCATTTGTTGACTTATTATTTACTTGTCATTTTCAATGAAATTTTAACTAACTTTTAATAAATTTAATTACACCCTTCAGTAGATTAGGTTGTACTCGACAAAAATAAAATAATTTTAGTCTATGTAAATCAATTAGGACTTTTAGCAGAATTTTATGATAATTTTAATAATATCTAGTTTTACGAGGTATTTATTTTAGTAAATTTTAATCATCTTTGTGAATTTTATGTTTTCTGTTGAATTTAAATGGATTTAGGGTTTTATTATGTTTTTAATAAAATTATTGAAGAAATGAGGGTAAATCTATAATTTTAGAAACAACTAATTTCTCGATAATTTATTAGATTTAACTTGATTTTAGGATTATTTTAAATAAAAGTTTATTTTAGGAACAAAATGTTTATGAAACATATATTTATGATAATTACTTACCAATTAGATTCCAATTTGACTGATAGATTTTGATTAATAATTGATATTTTAATTTTATGGTCTATTAAAAAAGTTGAATAAATCAGTTGATTTTTAAAAATATTTTAGTAAAACCAAAACTTTTAATTGATTTTACAATAAAAAAAAGGATGGTCAATTAATTATTTGCATTTTCCATTTTATTGATTTCGTAGATATCAATCACAAAAGTAGTATAATTTAGAGATTTTTAAAAGGATGCTCAGTATGGTTATCAGTATACATATGAAAATCGTTGAATTATATCTATGGGCTGACTGGTAATTTTTATTGAATTTATACTTGATTTACTGATTCATTTTAATTATTTGAGCAACATGATATATATTTTATGATTTTACAATAATTTAGTGAAATTTAATTTATGTGGGAAACATAAACTTTATTCGATTTTAGTCATTTTTTGATGAATTTTTTATTTGATAGAATTTGTTGACAGAATCAAATTGTGGTAATTTTCGACGGAAAATCTTGGGTATAACAATTATGTAATACTTTAAAGAAAATTTAATTTTATTGGTAAAATTCAGATTTTTATGATAATTTTAAGGGAATTTGATTGGTTGAATACATATAGTAAATATGATCCGAATGATGAATTTTTAAGGATCTTATTCGGTTAAATATAGATTTCTAAAGAAATTTTACAAAAAAATATGTATATTTTGGTGCATTGGGGAAAATGTCATTTCAAGGGAAATGATTGGTTAAGAGGAAATTTTATGATATTTTTTAAGGGGAAATACTCGATTAAGAACAAGTTTGTTGTCATTTTTAAGGGGTTGAGTTGGTTGAATATCTGTGTTCAAAGGGTAAATATTTTCTAAATGGAGAATATAGAGGAGTAATTTATAATATTTTTAGGGGGTTTTGTTCAGATAGATATCAATATATGGATAAATCTTTTGTGAGAGTGGAAATATTGTCGTTTAAAGAGAAATGATTGGTTAAAAAGAGAATTTATGATCTTTTAAGGGGAAATAATTGGTCACGGATTTTATTTTAAGGGGATTTCAAGAAATTTATTCGGTTGAATATCGATATGTGGGTGATTTTTATGAAAATAATGAATATAGCTGGGATTATTGTCATTTAATGAGAAATGATTGGTTAAGCGAGAATTTATGATAATTTTAAGGTAATTTGATTGGTCAAGAGAGGAATTTTATTTTAAGGGAATTTCAAGAAATTTATTTGGTTGAATATCGATATAAGTCGGTGATTTTTTATGAAAATAATGAATATTGCTTGAATTATTGTCATTTAAAGAGAAATGATTGATTGAGAGAGAATTTATGATAATTTTAAGGTAATTTGATTGTTCAAGAGAGGAATTTTATTTTAAGGCAATTTCAAGAAATTTATTCGGTTGAATATCAATATGTCGGTGATTTTTTATGAAAATAATGAATATAGCTTGAATTATTGTCATTTAAAGAGAAATGATTGGTTGAGAGTACATTTTATTTTATTTTAGGGGGAAATGATTGGTTAAGAAGAGAATTTATGATTTTTTAAGAGGAAATTATCGAATAAGAACAGGTTTGTTGATATTTTTAAGAGGTTGTGTCAGTTGAATTTTGTTTTTTTAAAGGGAAATGATTAGATAAAAGATGAATTTTATTTTAAGGCAATTTCAAGAAATTTATTCGGTTGAATATCGATATAAATCGGTGTTTTTATGAAAATAATGAATATAGCTGAGTGGAAATATTGTCATTTAAAGAGAAATGATTGGTTGAAAGTAAATTTTACTATATTTTAAAGGAAATGATTAGTCGAGAGATGAATTTTATTTTAAGGGATTTCTTGAAATTTATTCGGTTCAATAACGAAATAAGTCGGTGATTTTATCAAAAAAAATGAATATAGCTGGATTATTGTCATTTAAAGAGAAATGATTGGTTGAGAGTAAAGGTGATCAAAATATATCAGTAAGATTTTGGTTAATTTTAATGATATTATTGGAATCTGAATAAAATATCCTATACGTGTTCGGTTCTAAAAAAAAATGTTTGATTCATGTAATTATTTGTATTCAAGTATTTATTTGATTTTATTATTTGTAATTTAATTAAAAATTAAAATTGACTAGCATTTAAAAAATTTATATTACCCATTACTTATGTTGTTATTGACAATTTTCTGAATAATTTAAATATATATGATTATTTCTAAGAATGAAGAGAAATTGTACAATTAATTTTCATTCAACAAGTATCTAGAAAAATTGCCTAACAAACTTATAAAATTTTAAAAAATGATCTAACAAATTTTTTCAATTATTTTACAACTTAGTTATATTAATTAATTTTTTTTTAATTGATAATTACTATTTTCTTTACAATTTGCTACTATGTTGAAACTTTTTTAAAATTTTTATTCAAAGTACTAACAAATTATATTAAAGATCTATCAAAACTTGACAAAAATTATAAAACTTTAGTAACTTTAATAAATATTACTCAATAACTAATATTTTCTTACCAATTTGCTGAAGGTCTTATTTTAAAATTTCTTCAAAGTACTAACATTATTTACAAATTAAGCAGTTTTATTTAAAATTTAACAACTTAAAATATTTCTCACAACTTTAATCAAATTCTAATCACATGATAATCATAATTTAAGGATAAGTGTTATTTTTACAAAAACAAATATTTTACAACAATTAAACATACATATTTGGATTTTTAGTAGATTTTATCGGTATCTATCAGTGCCTGTTTCGTGTAGTTTTTTAAGCTTTGTTAAGAATTTAACTTATTTAGTGGTTGGTCGATAATCATTTAATTTCTAGTAATGTGGTAGATATTATTTTTTTTATATCAGTTTTATTCAAACCTTTAGCATCTTTAAGTTAATAATTTTAAGAGTTGAATCATTTTCAATAAATATATGAAAATTTATTCCATGTACAATGAAAGTAATATATGTTTTGAGAAATTAATTTAAGAATATTTTTCTAATTAAGTTTCTTTTCACTAGCATTTAGATTAACATAGCTAACCCTTATAATGCAATGACCTCACAACCCCCTATTATACCTTCTGCTATTGATAACCCAACATCATCTGACCCTATCAAGCACATCCTTCTCTCTAATGAAGAAATAATAACGCATAACGCAAGATCTCCTTTCCTCCTTAGAAATAGAGACCCCATATTCAGACTTGGCAGTGAAGGCTAGCTAAAATGTGTTGTAAGCAAATGCAAACCTGGCAAAAAGATAGGACCACTGATGCTAGACAAGCAGCATAGCCACATGCACACTTATCACAATAGGACAATAAAGCCAACAGATACCTTCGAATGTCTGATATGTCAAAGAAACAAAATAAGCTCACCATATACAACCTTAAAAATATTGAGGAACATTTTACAGACTTACATCCTGACAAACAAATCCCCGGCACTCGTGAGCAATACAATGACAAACGGAAAATATTAACCTTCGACCTTAACGAAGAGAGCACGCTTGTCTGTGCATACTTAGATAGAAAGACCCGATGCTCTACACACTTAGCTTATAACACTGACTTACTAGAGATTAAAAACCATATCACCACCAAACATAAGAAAAAGACATTTGACCCTGAAAAAAGTGTAAGATGCTACTGTGGCACGACTATAGATATAGATGATATCAAGACCCACTTCTCCATCCATAACTCCACTCCAACTATTGAAGAAATAGAAAATGACCCTCCAAATCATATCCCAGTTACTAAATCCGATATAGGCTCAGATTGACTCACACAACACCACATCTCCATCTTTATGCTTACTTATGCGACACTGCCCACCACCATCTTTGTTGACAGCTTTATAGATAAGGCATTTGTAAGCAAAAACTTTAAAACCTTCTTCTCTTCCTTTCCGTTTCACAAATACCCTAACTGGAATGACCTTCTATGGCCCTGAATCTCGAGAAAAACTTATGGGTACTCTTTTATATGAATAAGACCAAACGCATAGCCACCTTTCTTGACCCCACCTGTGAAAATAGCACTGAAAAACACCATAGCATGACTGAGTTCATAGCCAATGTATTGACCAACTTGCAAAACATAATAGATAAGATCCCAATTAAGATAACTGAACTCTCCTACCCGCAATGCCTGCTAATAAAATATTCTGGCTTTTATATCTGTCACTTCGCCTCCTGCCTAATTAAAAACTCAAACATTACGCTACCCAATATAGGAGAAATTAAAGAAAAATTAAATAAAACTATAATTAAAATAATTAATAATAAAAAAGATGCCTCTGACATCAGTAAATATAAACCATTTATTAATGACTTAATAACACAAATAAGAGATAACTGTATAACGCCAGATGACAGCCTAAGAGAGCTTTATAGGATCCATGAAGCGACTAATCCTAAGAGATATAAGACCAAGCACGCAGTTCCGAACTTCTTAAATAACAAAGACAGAAACAAGCTAGTGTTCGAGCTACGGCAAGGCTTTGATCTCAGGCAAAAAAGCAGTATAAGAACCACACCTACCCAATCTGACCTAATTAATAACTTTTCTAAAGATCCCAAACACATGACCAACATATTGCACAAAGAGACACCAATCCTATCCCTGGAATACAGATCGCATACGAAGATTGAAGACGAAGAAATGAAGAAGGCCTACAGTCAACTGGACACCAGTTCCTCTCCAGGCAGTGACAAGATTACTTACTCTGACTGGAGGAAAATGGATCCTGATTTCGAATACCTGACGGAGCTATTCAATCAGATCATCAAGACTGGACGAAGCCCAACGACATGGAAGACCTTCAAAACAAAACTGATCATAAAACCGGGGAAGGAACATTCACCGCATGAAGTATCCTCTTGGAGACCTCTTGCCATCCTCGACACAGCTTATAGATTTTTTGCCTCTATCATAAACAACAGGCTATTGACCTGGATAGCGACGAACAATCTATTAAGCGGGAACCAGAAGGCGGTAGGTACTCCAGATGGGTGCGCTGAACATAACACAGTTATCTCTCTGGCAAAGGAATGGGCAGTCAGGAATGGGTCGGATATAAACATCGTGTGGTTAGACCTCGCCGATGCTTTTGGAAGCATCCCCCATAATCTGATATGGCATACTTTGTCGAGATTGAAACTGAACAAACAGACAATAAACCTCATCAAGGAAATGTACACAGATTGCTACTCAATATATGAATGTGAAGACAAAAAAACTAAGGAAATAAAAGTAAACAATGGTGTTAAGCAGGGGTGCCCAATGTCCATGACCCTATTTAGTTTATCCATTGACTTTATACTTAGGAATATTTTTCTTGACCACCCACTTATGATTAATAACTATAATATAAGTATAATGGCATACGCTGACGACATAGTTTTAATTTCAAGAAATAGAACAGAAATGAGAGCAATGCTCAAAGATATAACCAAATATACTGAAATGACCACCCTAAAATTTAGACCCAATAAGTGTGGATATTTTCAGCTCAAGCGCAACCATACTGACCCCTCTCTAAAGCTATATGATTAAAATATTCCATTAATAGGAGAAAACAACCTCTACAAATACCTAGGGGTAGACTTTGGCCAAAAGGGCAAGCATAGCATAGATGATACTCTTGACCTAGCACTTAATGATACCGAGAAACTTTTTAACTCTGACTTACATCCTGCACAAAAAATACAAGCGTATAAGACTCATATTCACTCTCGACTAGTATTTATCTTTAGGAACTGTCACGTGAATCACATGATATTAGATAGCAACCGCAATAAGATAGTACAACATAGGGAGAAACAGTTGGGTTTTGATCAAAAAATAAAACGTAAATTGAAAAACACCTTACAGGATATCCATCAAAATCTAAATAATAACTTTCTATACGCCAACATTAAAATGGGAGGTTTAGGAATAGTGCCCAGCATTGATGAATACTTCATTCAGAGTATTGCCCACCTCATTAAGATTTTAAACTCCAGAGATACTAAAATGAAAGAATTTATAATTAGGGAACTCATAGCAATAACCCAAAGTAGATTCCCAAACCAAACAGCAGACATAGATTTATGCCTAAGATGGCTAAACGCGGAAATTAAGGGGGAAAAATATGTTCCTTAGACAATCTTTTCAAAATTCTGTAACTCCATACGTAGGATAAACGAAAAATTTAATATTATAATAAAAATTACTACAGTTAAGGAGCGTTTTGAAATTGAGATAACAGGGAAAAACTTTAAAACCACCATTGACAAAGACTCCCTTAAAGAAACATCAAATATAATTCATGACTTAACTAGTGAATGGTATGCTGACCAATGGTTCATAATGACTTGCCAAGGACACGTAGCTAGGACTATAGGGGGCAATAGGCAATCTGCATACCTTACCAAGCATAATGCACTAAATGACCAACAGTTTTACTTCTTGATCAAAGCCCGAAATAATATGTTAAGTTTGAACTATAACACTCATAGAGTTAAGGAAAGTGCTTCTTGTAGGCTTTGCAATAAAGAACCTGAGACCCAAGCACATATCTTTAATCACTGCACTCAGACCTGTAATGCTAGGAGAAACAAACACAATAACGTGATGGAGAAAGCTAGCGAGTATCTTATTTCTAAGGGGTTCCATGTAGATATCGAAAAACCACCCCCAGGCATCGAAACGCGACTACGACCTGACCTCATTATAAAATCAAAAAGAAATAACCTAATTCACATTTTAGACATCAAAGTCCCATATGACCAACTTATTAACTTTGATAACGCCAAAGAGGACAACTATAAAAAATATAAAGACCTTGCCCTTGAAATAGGTAAAGTTAATAACTGCCATACAACAGTGTCAGCGCTAGTAATAGGAACACTAGGGTCATGGGACGGGGAGAATGATAGAACACTGACCAAAATAGGACTCAATAAAACAGAGATTAAAAAATTAGCAAAAATATGCATGACCACTGCAGTCATCTCCAGCTACAGAATATACATTGATCATGTAACCAATAGGATAAACAATATAGGTACACAAAATTGATGCCTCAAGCACTAAGTGCTTAGACGCACAAATACCTGCTTAGCGAAATATCATCCATAACTTTCAACCTTAAAACCAGTAATAATAATAATAATAATAATAATAATAATAATAATAATAATAATAATAATAATATTAATAATAATAATAATAATAATAATAATAATAATAATAATAATAATAATAATAATAATAATAATAATAATAATAATAATAATAATAATAATAATAATAATAATAATAATAATAATAATAATACAGTAAGGATGATATTTCGCTAACAGATAATAAAACCTTAATAATGTATCTACATGTACCTAGTGGCATATTATGCTTATTAGTGCATCCCTACAGATGAAAGAAGATAAAAAATATTACTTGGGGTATTAAATACTTCCAAGTACATTAGTAAAATAATAAGAGTAACACAAGATAAGGTAGGGTTATTGATGACATCAATAACCTTGTGATATGAACGAAAATATTAAACGAAAGTGAGGTTAGAGGCATTGGATGCTTGCTAGCCTACACCCTCTAACAATTAATTACAAATAATTGGTTAGAGACCCAGTAACTCCAATAGAGCACTAGCACTTAGATGCCACTGCCTATTATTAGAAGACAATGTGTTGATATCTAGCCAATATCAACGCATCAGCAGACATAACCAACCAGAGGTATGTCTGTGAAGCATCACATAATGATGCTCATCTAAGGCTCTGAAATGGCATGGGCTAGAGGAGGGGATTGGCGGGAGTGCTGTCAATTCGGACAGAGTGTTGTGATGGTGACAACTGATGATCCTCAATGGGATCACGGTAGTATCTCTAAGCAGTAGAAACAAAAAAACCAGCTGAAACTCTCACGTTTCTGCTTATCCGAAAGGATTGTACCTACTCTTCGGAGGGGATGGTAAAACCAAGCTTGGCTCACTAATTAATTTATTATTCAGTAAACAATAAGAGTTGGGGGTGAAAAGATCAGAAAATCTATAAAAATAAATTTAAGTAATTATTTGATGAGTTAGCAATTAATTTATTTAGGGACATGTGAAAATTAAATGAAAAGATTGAAAATAACTTAAAGTAATTGTTCATTGTTGGACCCAATTAAAAATATTACAAAAATATTAGAAAAATTTCAAAGTCTTTTAACTAAGTTTTACAAAATGTCAATAAATCACATACAAGACTTGTAAAGCAATAAATTTTATTCAGAGAAAATACAACACTTGATTGGACTTCAATGATTAATAGTTTCTTGATAGCAATCAGGTAACTAAGCAACCAAACAATTTGGAGACATCAATGATCGATAAAAGAGTGAAGTTAATAAAATTTCAACTTGTATTTCTTTTGATTGTTCAAATTTTTATGTGCTTTTATTTAAAGATTTCTTGGTCAGTAAACAATTTTGGTATTGATTTGGTTGGTAACTAGTTATTGATAACATATTGTGAGTGTGTAAATAACCATGTATTTTAAAGGGAAATGATTGAGAGAAAATTTTATTTTTTAAGGGGGTTAAGTTGGTTGAATATCGGTGTTCAAAGAGTAAATATTATTTAAATATGTCATTTAAATGAATAACTTAATTATTCAATGCCTAGTATGTATATAGAGAGTTGTACAGTACTCAGTTATTTTTACACAGTACATAGTGATTGTTGTTCAGTTATTAATCAATGAATTATTCACTGTGTATGGATTATCAGTATTCACAAGTAAATATAACAATGGATTTGGTTTCAATGAATTTGATTAATTATCGCTTGATAACAACAAGGTAACTAAGCAACCAAAAAATTTACCAATTTCGAGACATCAATGATGTGAAAGAGAGTGAAGAAGTTAATAAAATTTCAACTTGTATTTCTTTTGTTCAACCTTTTATGTGTTTTATTTCAAAACTTGTTGGTCAGTAACCGATCATTAATATTTATTGGTTCAGTAACTAGTTATTGGTAACATTTTGGTTTATAGTCAATAACCATGTATTTTAAGAGGAAATTATCGATGAGGAACAAGTTTATTGATATTTTTAAGGGATTGAGTCGGTTGAATTTGTTATTTAAAGGGTAAATACTATCTAAATGAATATTTTTATGAAAAATAACATTTAATAGAAGAATAATTGTTCAAAATTGAATACATTTTTAAAAATAGTTGAAAACTGTTTGACTTTTACAAAATAATTTCAATAAAATACAATAATCAAATACAAAATTTTATTCAGAAAAGAGGTCTTGCTAACTACTCAGTAACTAAACAATCAAGTGATTTACCGATATAGATACATTAATGTTGTGAAAGAGAGTGAAGAAAATTTTTTTTAATAAATTTGTATTTTACTTGTATTTCATGTTATTGATTTACTTTTATTTAAAGTTTGTTGGTAAGTAACCAAATATTTATTTGTTCAGTAACTAGTTATCGGTTACCTAATATGTATACAAGTAGTCGGAATGAAGTTCCCAACCGGAAAACCTCAACATGTAGTGGATAGAAGTGAAAAATATCCAATCTTATTCTTCAAGAACGGAAATGCAGAATAATGGGTTGCATGAAACCGTTACAGGAAGGGGATCCTAAATATCAGATTCAAGATTTACAAATTCAATCATTATCTTTGAATATTGACATGGGTTGTAGAATCAACTTGTACGAATTGTCTACCAAAACACAGAACATTTACGAACCGGGACTGTTTCCTGCATTAAGACTTGTCAAGTATAATCCACTTTGTGTGAATGTATTTGCAAGCGGAAAAGTTGTTGTCATGTGGGATAAAAACACTGGAATACAACAGTCTAGTACAAGAAATATTTAATCTCATAAAACTTTTAATTAATAATCTTAATACCGACGAAGAAATACTAGATTATTTATTAAGCACTGATTGTGTTTAAATAGATATAGACGATTGTAAAAATTAAAAATGATCGACGAGCAAGAAGCATACGTATTCAAAACAATGCTGATGAAGATGGAAGAACTCTTTCCGAATATGAAGAACAAACTTTCCTATTGTGCTCCTGAATACTTGGCTACACGTATCTATCAAATGACAGAAATCAACATCGAAGAAATTGTACGGATGCACTACGAATCAGTTCAAGGATCTGGTTTGAAATGTTTAGATGACTGCATTGTTTGTGCAGATCCCTCAATGTTGACTTGTCCATTTAGATGCAGATGCTGCAAGGACTACAAAAAGAAGGAAGTTGTACATATTTTGTTGGCTGAGCTAAGAAGAGCTTACTATAAGCAGATTTGTGATGATGTAAATAAATTTTGATCTTTTACGAGTTTATTTTATGTGTTTATTGTTTTTTATAAAGATTTTAATTGGTTTAATTAATATTATTAATAATAATATTATTATTATTATTATTAATATTATTATTATTATTATTAATATTATTATTATTATTATTATTAATATTATTATTAATATTAATATTATTATTATTATTATTATTATTATTATTATTATTATTATTATTATTATTATTATTATTATTATTATTATTATTATTATTATTATTATTATTATTACTATTTTATTTTAACAATATCATTTTTTATTCAATTATAATAGTTTTATGTATAAAATTTTAAATCATTTAAAACATTATATATTTCATCATAAAAATTTAATAATTATTTTGTTAAAAATTTTATTAAAAAAATAATTTCAAAAATCAAACTAAAATTTTCATATAAAATATTTTAATTAAAAATATGTAATGCTTAAAAAATAAATTTTAAAATACACTTAAAATTTAATCTTAAAAATACATTTAAAATTTTCGAAAAAAAATACACATTATCATCTTAAAATTATCGAAAAAAAATACACATTATCATTTAAAAAGTTTTCGAAAAAAAATACACAAAAAAAAAATTAATTGCACACAGAAAAAAATTAATTGCACACAAAAAAATTACATCATTAAGTAATCAATACACGCAGAAAATAATTACGAGAAACCCCCCCTCCCTCTATATTATTATGCAATGGTGTGTGGTAGCAGAGTGCTCGTAACTACCTACTTATCAGCATTTCTATTGTCCAGTTTTTTGTCTAAATTCTGAAATAATTTCCCATGATCGGCTTATATTTTTTCGATGTTAGTTAGCCGATCCAAAATTTGATCCTGCCAAATTGGAGGCGCCTCTTCATCGTCTGGAACCGAATCTCCTTCAATAACAACGTGTTGAATACCATTGTCAGGATGAATAAAGTGGCCTAGAATTATTTTAAAATACAAAATAAACTGTAATACAATCACTATTACCTGGAATAAGAACTTGTGGATTATCAATGTTTGGGAGATTAATTATATAGAATTATATTAAAATACAAAATAAAGGATAATAAAATTACAATTGTCTGGAATCGCGACTTGCGTGTCAACTAATTGGATGTCGAAGAAGTGAAAGCCAGCTAGTTGAATACCTGCGGCATGATTTTCAATGGTAAGCATTTCGCCGTCTGAAATATCACTGTCTGAGTGCTTAATGTGGATGCTGGTGTATGGGAACATTTTAAACAACTGACTACTAACACGTACTAGCCTCGTTCACCTCTCCGGTTCTAGGGTCTAATTTCCATCGCACACCACATAATTTACGGATCACCATCATACACCAATAGATTTGCCCATAATGTGTATGACAGCCGAATGCTACTCAAACAGGTGAGTATAGTTGCCAATACTACTCTTTGAATAACCTTTGATTTCGGGTTCGAATCGCCCGCTAGAAGGTCTTACGCATTTTCCTATAATTTAATAATCCGAAAATGTATACAATTCCCTAAGTTTAAAGCAACAAAACTGGCTGTGAAGATAACGAATACTAGTATGGTAAACTAAAATTATGAATTGCGTTCCAGTTACTTTCCGCTAACATTTAATTGATTTCCCCATTTATTTTATCATCTATTATTTAAATTTTACATTTCCTCCGCTAGGCATTTACTTTCATCTTGAAAGATTTTATCTCTAATATACCACTAATTAATTAATTCTACTAAATGGGTAAAATGAATATTGATAGAATTTAGTTGAATAATTAAAATAATTTTAGATTTGAAATTTGTGTGAAATAAAAGAAGAAATATTTGTTATACACATTTAATTTGTCTATTACAAGATGTCAATGTTTTAACTACCAGATATAAATATTCGGGCTACAAGGCATAAATAATTTAACTATAAGATACAAAGTGAAAACACAAGTAGAAATTGTATCGATTGTCTACTAGAGCAAAAGAATGTAGATCCATAGTAACGTTAATTAGATTTAGTGTCGATGTCATTTCGGTAACAGTACTTGGATCGTTGATTTGGAAATCTATGCTTCATTCCTCCCCGTCAATATCTACGGGCAAACATCGACGTTTAGGTAATCGTGGTGTTGGATGGGAATCAGCTTGACAAAAATGATTCGCAATATGGTCTCGAGGTACCGTCGGTTCTATGACCGAGATAATCTGCTACGACGATCGCCCAGTAGAAGATATTTCTCCATCAGGAATTGTACGAGATGAAGTGGCTATCTGAATATTAATTGGGGACTCGGCAGAGCGGCCATTTGTAGTAATTGTGATCTGAGCAGAAGTGGGGACGGGATGAGAGAACTCCGGTTGACGAGTAGCATAGATAACATCTAATTCGTCGTCATGCTTAGAAGTTGTATATTCAGTCATCATCAAATCTGAGAGTTCTCTTAATTCCGTGTCTTTATTACTTCTCAAATTGGCCTGTAGCAGGGCGTTTTCGGCTCTACGCCTCTGCCGTCGACGGCGGTTTCGATTCGGTTTGTGCCGGTGATTTTCATTTGAATGAGAGGCGCCACCCGTGAGCGCGCTATTTTCATTATTGGTCACCGAGTTTTCTGCATTGGCCGGCAAGGGATACGCTGGAATTATATCAATTTGTTGTGCCATATTTCTGCTCGGTAGGCGAGCTTGGAGTTCTTTCTCCGTAAAGACCAGATGGAGTGCTGCACTTTGCTTGGATATCGTGATCCCATGACTTCTATTCTCAATAATGAGATAATCGGGAGCATGAGAGAGCTACGTGATCTTTTTGTAGAGTTCTTTGGTAGCTTCTGGAGAGCATCAAGCGCCCTTTAGCTTTTTGTATTTTTCGTGGAGGGTGAATTCTCCCGCTCGAGCCTCTCAACATATTGTGCCGCAGCCACGGCAGACGGAGCTGGCACAATTCTTGGGATTCGCGGTAAAGTCATGCTTAATTCCAGAGTACGATAAATTTCGCAGGAAATTGATGTGATCAGTTCGTAACGAGAAAAGAAAACTACAAATCTGATTTAATAGATGCGAAACATTTGTTTTCCACGGAATTTAGGTTCAGTTGGAATTCGGTTTCTACTTGGATTGGTTAATTTTCAGGTTACAAAAAGTGTTGAATCGATGCAGATAATCTTCGAGAAAATTTTAACCCTTTGAAAGAAAACTTAAATTAACTAAATTTTATGAATTAAATTAATAATATATTAAATTGGTTTACTTTAGCTGATATTGAATTTAAATATTCTTAATCAATGAAATTAAATTAATATGGAGACGAATGCATAGCACATCGGATTATTTAATTAAGCCGTAGGTCGCGATCAAATTGGTCGGCCTACAAGAACTTTTAGGTGCGATCACTAAACAATTTTATTATCATTATCCGTTCAACGTTATGGACTTAGTATCAAAGACAACTCTATTTACAGTTTTTGGAGTATAGTCATAGGCTCGGGTTTTGGTCGATTTAAGATCTTTTATCGTACTCTACTTTCTCCATCAACGAGTTCTATGGTGATCTATACTATGCTTATTTTCGCTAACTATTACGATTTTAATAATTTCTAGTCGTCAGAATTTATGTGGTTTAATCGGTTATCTTATGCTGTGGCGTTTAAAATTTAATTTCAAAAGCGTTTTGTTCACTGATGCTACCCTGTATTAAAGTAAACCATTAAACAACAAAATATTTGACTTAACCATAAATAAATTCATTGTCCTACCCTTAACTACCAGGTCGAATTGAGTTTAGAGAGGATTTAAAAATGCATACTTAATGATCTGTTAGAGATCAATCCTAATTCCTTTATCTCATGGCGCCTTTCCCAAATTTTAACCTGCTCGTCCCGACCGACGTTTCCATCAGCCGCTACGAGTTGTAAAACGATGCCCTCGGATAAAGTCCTACGTCTTATGACTAGGCCTCACAGCGGACAACCGAGTTGACGAGAGTGCACGGCCAGCAGCCACAACTAACGAAAGTAAACTAGTTAGCCGGACCATCGACCTATCCTCTCGATATCTATTACCATACATAATATATAATGAATTTTAAGGGACCTCTCGAATGGTTAAAACACCATGAGCATCCAAAAACATATTATGAACTTTACAATAGTTTATTCAATTACATATTATATTAAAAACATAATAAATTACAGAGAAAAATACAAATTCTTACTTCACGAAATTTAATTTGCAGAAAATTAAGTTGAATTTTTAAAGTCAATTTTTTGGTTTTTGTAAAGTTGAAATAATGAATTTGGTCGGTGCTTATATAGTTTTTTTATGCGAGTGTGCGACCAATAGGCGATTTTTTTTCCCATTTTAAGGGCTTTTTATTAATTTTAAAATATTCTTATAATTTTATTCATTTTTCTTTATTTTTTGAAATATTATTCTTATGCTATCGAATCTATTTTTTTTGTTGTTTTTTATTCAATATTATTTTTAGCCCTTAAAATTTTGTTTCTTGGACGCATCTTCTGCCTGTTTTTTTTAAACCTTTTTGGCATCTGTATGCTTTAATCGATTTTATTAATATATGTTTTAATTAATTTTGTTGTATTTTTTAATTTGTTTATTTGATGTTTTTATTTTATTTTTAGTTTCTGCTTGCGGTGCATGTGTATGTGCAGTGGCCATTTTCCTTATTTTCATTTCTTTGTTTTAACTAACATTACAGTTATATTTTGTTTTAATTTTGGCTTTAAGCCCAACAAGGACTAGAATTATATCAAAATACAAAAAAAATTATAATAAAATTACTATTGTAGCGTTTTTGAAGCCACGTGTTTTATAAAACCGGCTGCATATTTGACATCTAATTTTTATGTCTGAAGTGTTGCTGGTTTCTTTTTGTTTTCGCTGATTCCTCTGACTCTCGATACTCCATCTGAGCAGGGGCAAACACCAGGGGATATATAACCGCGTTACCTTCCTAGCTTGCCGACAAAACTGTCACTAGGCTGTGGATCTTTATGATTTGGGACTGGACTAACTGTTTATCCTCCTTCCAGATCTGTTGAGCTTCGGTCAGTGAAGGTTCGCGTGAAGGTTTGACACAGGTTGATTTTACTGTTTGAATTTCGCTGCACATTTGCAGTAATTATTGCAGTAATTTTACCTAACCTTAATTATCTCGTAAATCGATTTTATTTATTTATTCTACTTCCTAATTTTATCATCATCATTTACAAGACCAACATTTTATTTAAAAAAATTTATTAAAATCCAACATAAATGTTTTCACGCATATAGATTTTCATCTTTCTTCCGTATATCTTCTGGATTCTTATGGGTGCCTGGTGCATTTGCTGGTGGATGCCGACCGGTGTAGGCATGCTCTCCTTGGTGTCTTCCTTTGAGTCGGTTGAGCAAAGAAGGTTGGGTGAGACTGTTTGGTAGAACCACAATTGTAGCGGGTTCCATCTCCATTAAGATTGTATCGTCTAATTCAAATGATACGCCGTCGCGATTTCGGAGTTGACTAGCATTAGATGGCGTCGTGCCAAGTTTGTTTTCCACTTAATTTTCCGTTCTAGCACTTCCAACCGGTAATGTGTAAACTCGGCCAGCTGGCGAGTCTCCCTTTCCCGGTTCTCTTTTGATTGCTATACTGGGGAGTTAAATTTCGTCATCGTTAGATCCTCCCTCGCTGGAAGTGAATAACGAATAACCGTTGTCCTACAAGGCCTGTCGGTACATTGTGGCGGAAGCTTCATGGTAATTTGAAAATCATCTTTCCCCGATCGCCCACTATGAGCATTGACATTGAGTAATTAAATATTAAATGTATTTACTCCAAATCCTCAGTGTTATAGTGAAATATAGGACTATGATTATATATTCAGTTTTTATGATGTTATTTATTATGTTATATAGTCGGATACTAGTATTAGAAATCTGACGCACCCGGTCGAGTCTCAGGTAAAAAAAAGGTGTCGGGAAGGTCTGGGGTGTATGTTGTGTAATAAAAAAATAATTACTCTACGCTATATTGATTGATAGTACCCGATTTACTTTCTTAGAAATGAGATTTCCAGGACGATATTTATCTTCTATAGAATGCTAATTTAGATCGCTTGAAAGTCCGTGATTTACAGAACAAATTCGATGCTTTCGCTTATAATTGCCAGGCAAAATGCAAGTTTAAATGTTAAATATAAGTTTTATTTATTTATTTGATTTTGCTTTTTCTTCTCTATAGTAATTTATTATTATATGAATATTGATTATTTTTCGGACCGCTACCACAAAAAGGATAATTAGCACCGGACGCTACATAAAAATAAAACACATTAACTAAAACTGCAGTCAATAACACAATTTCCCCTTTTTGAACCGGAGGTTAACAATTTTCTTTTGCAATTATTCAACATGAACAAAAAATATATAAAAATTTTACAATATTTGCTTTTTCTGTATTTGTGCTGCTTGTTGTGTTTACATAAAAAATAAAAAGTATTCAACGTTGATTTGTTTGTGTTAATTTTTTATGCGTATGTGGTGAAAATTGTTTTTTAGAATGTTTTGGTTGTATTTTCATTGGTTGGTAATATTTGATTTTGTTTTTGCGTTTCGTTGGTGGTTGTGGGTTTATTGCTGGTTTAATAAGGTTTTAATCTGCGGACATTGATTCTGATATTTCTGTTATTTATCAATAATCTCCTATTTCCAATAGTTTGTATGGACCATCATATTTTGGTTCGAAGGTTTTTGTAAATGATCTCTTGATAAATGCTTGATCCGTGGTCTAGTTTTATTTTTTGTAATTACTTTTACTTTGCTTTGTTTTGGATTTGAATTATTTGCTTGTTCTTTAATTGTATTTTGGGTGTTTTTTATTAGGTTTGGTAGGTTTGTTTTGTGTCTGAACACTATTTGTCTCGAACTCTTGTTGGTTGCGCTTATTCCTTAACCCTATTAGAATTTCTGGTAGCTTTTCGTGCCAGTTTCTGTGGTTTGCTTTTGTTCGTATTGATTGTTTAAGTGACCTGTGTAGTCTTTCTACTTTTTCCGTTCGATTGTGGGTTGTATACTGTAGTTTGGATTTTTTTTATTTTGCTTCCAACCAGTTTGTGTTGCAATCCATGACTGTAAGCAAGTATTTGTTTTTTTTGTTGCATGGAATGTAAGCAGCTTAAATATCACTGTCTGAGTGACAACATTTGTTGTTGAAAATTTTGTTGATTTTCATTTGATGTTCCCACATAATTACCCTTGCTCCTATTGCTTCTGGTAGTCCTGCTGGTCCAGGTGGTCTGGGTACTACTGGTGCTTTTGCATGCATTCCTAAATTATTTAAAAATATTATAAAATTTAATAAAAGATTAATTATCAACATTTCTATTGTCAAGTTTTTTGTCTATATTCAAATTTTTTGCCGTGATCGGCTAATACTTTTTTTATGTTGGTTATTCGATCCAAATATTTAGCTACCATCACTGGAGGTACCTCTTCTGCTTCTGAAATAGTTCCTTGAATGTCAACGAATTGAATGTCAGCAGCTGAAACAAATGACCATGACTCATTCAAGGTCAATGAATAAGTCATCACAATTTGTTAAGGTCATATTATTTTTCATAATTTTTTAAATAGAATTTACTAGTTAATGTTATAAATCGTGTTATTAATTATTATTATTATTATTTTATTATTATTACAAATTATTATTATTATTTTTTACAATTTATTATTATTTTATAACTCTAATAAAAAATTACTTCAACTAAAAACGATAAAAAATAACTCAATAAAATATATACAAAGGTTAAATAATAAAAATTATTTCAACTAAAAACAATAAAATTAGCCAATAAAATAATTTCTAATTTCTGATCGCGAACTTATCTTATCGTTTATCATGCATCCCTTAATAAAAAAGACTCGACTTATTCGACCACATACTGCCACTCGGTTCTTTGAAAAAACTCATAATATTACAATATCCTTTGAAAAGTTGAAAAATAAACTTTTTCTACATCTCATTACGATTTCACACGGAAAAATCAATTTGACTTACTTAGATTGACATTTTATTTCTAAAGTTTTTCATTTAGCTCTCCATGATTCTTATTTTACTAAATAGATCACCGACATCTAGTTTATATCCTAACATCAACAAGGCGATATTTAAAGGAGACTTAACTGAAGGTTCTTGGAGATTTATTCATAGTACAAGAACAAAACCTCTGTCAACTCTTGCAAAACCGTACAGAAACTCTTAGGATAGAATGTGCAGACGCTGTCAATGTGAGAATGAGACTTTGTTACATGTTTTGCAAAAGTGTAAAGCTTATCGAATACTTGCTATTAAACGTCACAATTAATATATTCAAAAATTTACTTTCCATTTGAAAGATCATTCACTTGCTGTAGTGGTAATGCTCTTTAGTACCGGATTCTAAAGAACTAATTAATTTAATCATTACTTAATTTAACAGATTAAGCCTATATTTGTTTGACCAGCACGATAATGCCTGTGTGTTTTTGAGCGGGAAATTTAAAGTTAAAAAGAAAATGGAAAATGTAAAAAAAAATAAAATATAAATAAAATTTTTATACAAAAAAATGTAAAAATTTGATAATAAATCAAAGGAATTAAAAAATTATAATTTTAGAATATTCTGGAAAATTCCTTGTTTTACCGTATCAAAACACACACATGGGAAATCATGATATATAAGACAATGCTCGTCGAGCAAAAATCACTTTTTACCTTTTTAATATCTTTACACTTTACTCTATTATTTACTCTCAGTTGAATCTATTTTATTATTTATTCGACATTTTGAAAATTTTATCTGGAAGAAAAAACAAAGTAATTATTATAGTTTCTAACTTTTATAGTTCAGTAACTTAAAAATTTTTTATATAAGACCATGAGTGTGAAAGACTATGTCGAAAACCTTTTGTATTTTGCCCGTGAAATGTTTTTTTTTGAAGAATAAAATTTTCTTCATAAAAATATTTTACTATTTATTTTCGAAGTCAATTTTTGTTATCGAACTTCCATCACGAGGATTAAACTGAAAGTTCACCCTAAAAATTCAATGTTTCACACACCATAACTCACACGCACGCAAGTAATTAAAATGAAATTTTTGTTACCCCGGATCGAACCGGTGGTTAGCGGGGAACCCGTGTGAAGGCAATAGCTAGAACCGCTCAATATATTCTCCCTTTCTAAATCCTATCGCCCAACCCTCGAAAGAGTAGTTTTGAGGTCCTGGGAAAGGTTTAAATATAAAGTTAAACAAATGACAAATAAAAGATATATAAATGAGACTAATGTACACTAAGTAAACGAGAAACCGAACGTAAGATAGACGACAAAAATATATAAGATTGCTAATTTACATAAATTACAACTAAGGAAATACCAAGCAATTTTGATTTTCAAAGACATTACTTCATAGTCCATCATAGACGATAGTACTGAATATAAACGATCCCAAAATAAGCCCTGGGAGCATAAATTATTTAATTATTATATTCAGCCTTTTAGATTGTCATTATTATTATTGTTATCATTTTAATACTGTCATCATAATTTGGTTGAACCTAATGCTAACGTTGAAAATTTGATATTTATTTTTGAAACAGGGGTCACCATACGAACTGTATAAATTAAAGCTACTTTATCTAAATTTCATATCAGTCTTTATTGGTTACCTTAATTTTTCATAAAGATTATTATTATTATCATTAGTATTGTTATTTCGATCATTTCATAATCATCCTTAATAGTATTGATACCATTATTATTATTGTTTATGCCCTATATAATTCTTATAACCCAAATTTATTTTTACTAGCGTACTTCAGAGTCGTTATTATCATGAACGCTGCTAATATTATTAGTATCATTGTTAATATTATTATTTTCATTATTATTTTTAATATTATTATTGTTATTACTATTATTATTAATATTGTTATTACTATTATTATTATAATATTAGTATTATGAATGCGATTATTACTATCCACATTACAACTTTAGAATTACTATTATAAATCTTCATGGTATCATTTTATAATTCTTATTCATATAAATTTTTATTGTTATTGTTATTATTATACTATTATTAGTATTAATATTATTATTGATTATATAATTATTATTATTATTAATTTGGGAATTTTTGTTTTATTGTGGTTACAGTTAATCATTTTATTAAATGTGTCAATTATGAGGTAACCCAGTGTGTCCCCAACAGTGTTCCTACTGCGTTGGCCGGTGTCACGTTTACAAGCACTGTTGTAGATACCTCCCAAAAAATATCAGGCGGATAAAATATGTACGTCCTCATTATTTCCCTCATGCAGATAGTATAATTAGATCCCTGCTTCCATGAAGTCATATAAACAAATTTATAAATTCATTCTATAAAATTAATCATAATCAAATATTTATAGAGATAGGATTTTACTTTTTCTTATTTATTTTAGTGGAGTCGAATCGACATATTATTGAAGAGTTTTGAAAAGACATCGCTCAATATCACCTCGAAGCGATGGTCCAAAATCAGAGAGCTGAAGCTCTGGTGCTCAAGTGCAGGCACCTGGAACAAACATGGCTCCGACCCGAAGGAGTAGCCAAATTAGGAGCTGAAATAGAAGCTCTGAAGATCAAGTTGACACAGAAGGATGAGGCTTTGAGATAAGCCGAACAGAAGGCCCAAAAACAAGAGAAGGAGATTAGGGATTTAAAGTTAAAAGACAAGATCCGTAAAGGACTCGTCCAAAGCCGTACTATGCTATCGGCCGAGCAAGAGGCGATAGTCATCCGCAATGTCACTGGCAAGGATATTGGAGAGAAGATTCTCACTCCGGGAACCTCACGACAGCCAGAGGAAGTGCCAAAAAGAAACAGAAAGAGAAATCGGCATGGCAAGAAAGAACGTGAGAGATTATTTAAACTGCACAAGACTCGAATGGTGGCCATATATTGAACGTAAACGGTTTCTAAGTACCCGTAGTAACATAAAACTGTGATAGTTGTGTAATTGTTTTATTCCCTTGATTTGTTAATAATAATCTTATTTGTATTTAATTTTGGTTTGGTAATTGAATTATTTTTTTTCTTAAACCGTTAAATATTAAAAAATTTAAAATAGTTAAATAGCTGAGACGGGGATTGTTAAGATTAGAGCATGATGTCTTCTATGACAGCTCGTGAACCAAACTGAATATTATTGCATTGGCAGTCTTTGAAAAGAGGGCTCACCCTTTGCTAATATTCAACCCACTAGCACACAGTACCAACGTCAATCTTTGACGGGTGGCTAGCGATGAAATTTCTTATGCAGGCGCTGGGTGGGAAGTAGTTACCCTTAGGCTGCATTAACATTTTTGATTACCCATCACAGTGCTCAGCACAATGAGAAAAGACAGTTTTGATGGTTGATATAAAATGTCCTTTTGACTCATTACTAGTATTGGATGATGTTGACAAATGTAATCTTGCTAAATATGAATCCTTGAAAATGAAAATACAAGGTGCAAACCCAAACTTTGTTGTAAAATTATGTTTGGTAATATTCTGTAAGGTTCTAAAAGGTTCTATAATGTGTAACATCATGAGTGCGACATCGCTAAGTGTCTTAAGTATACGTGCGTGCCAAAAGCGCGTCAAACGCAGTTATTAGGTAGTCATATATGATAAAGAAAGATATTTATTTTATAGAAACTAGAAATGAGGGCATAACCTTAAAACTCACTAATAATATTACAAGATGGAAGAATGCTGTCCGTCATTAAATAAAAATATTATATATAAATTAATATAATATAAATTTAACATTGAAATAATTCGATAATCTGTTTAGAATCGGAGTTCCAGAATTCAAGCATGATTCCTTTGAATCTATGTGACATATTTAATTAGTGACTTATTTTGTTTTGTGTGATTATTTTTATACCATTGATCACATTTTGACAAAATATTAACATTTTATTTACATGTCATACTTGTACTATTTCAAAGTCATATTTTAAAATTTATTATAATTAATTAAAGCCCTCTAAGGGCTAATTATAAAATTTTGTTTTTGACTTAATGTGTCGTTATAATTCTCAAAGCCTCACTGGCACAAGACGTCATTAAAAATACCTTAGACATATTATTTTTAACAAAAAATTAATAATAATAACTATGACAAAATCATCATAATTTCAATTCTCAACATTTTTCAAGAAAAGGATCATCAAAACAATCATGCATTAATAACAAAAAGTGGAATTTTTAATAAAAATTTGATTGTTTAAATTTACTTGATGAAACCTACACACGAATTCAAAGTTATAATAAAGTTTTTGAAAAAAAATGTTAATAATACCAGGATATAATTAGATTTTTATTTGATTTACTCATGTATCATTTATGCTGGGAGGCATAAATTAAGATACTAGCATGTATTAAAACGGACGAAAACAATTAAGTGTTGGGCCAGAACGTAAACGGCCTTGAGGAATGTTTAAATGGATCAGTAACACACATGCAAATATAACATGCAAATTTAAATAAACCTATTAAACATCAATTAAACCCTATCAAATATGAGAAAAAAGAGAATTAAATATAAATTAATAAACATAAAAATAAATTAAAATAATAACAAAACGCACCAAGATTCGCACGACACCAACACAAACATAACAAGAAAACATAACAAATTCGACAAAATTGGAAAATTAATAAAAGTTCATGAAAATGAAACTTAATCAAAAAATTTGAATTAGTAATAATTCAATAAAAATTCTAAATGAAAAATTATTAAAATAAATTGAAAAACAATAAAATTAAAGAATAGAATTCACTAGAAAATAACAAGGTCGAATTTTGTTTTACTGCATCAAATTTAACATGCGAGGTTAGGGACAGAAAATAGGTATAAATACTGATCCATTTTCACATTAAAGTTAACCATAAAACCATTTTTGAAACTATTTTCAAAGCTATTTTTTGAGCTAGAATTTTGTTTAAAAATCTATATTTAGAACTTTCAATCTTAGGTGAGAATTAGTTTATTTGGAGCTCTCTCTCCACGTCACATCCTCGCAACCTCGGTAGAGCTCTGCTTGGATGTCGGCGTGGGGAGAGATGCATTTTTATGCTTTTATGAATGTATTGGTTGCAAGTAATTTTGTATATTGTTCTTAATAATAGATTTTATAATATTAATAAATTGTTTTTATATATTTAATAAACTAAAATTAAATCTGTCGAAATTTTTCCGGCCCACAGCCAACACATATTGCAAGATAGTAAAATCTACATAGTACAGATTTGTGTAAGAGCGTGGAAAATCGCCAATGATATGTACCCGTGAAGACCTAGCGTGCGGAACGCAGGGGTCGTAACGTCAATATTACCCCTATAGATGAAACGAGAGATAAGGAAGAAGTCATCTGGCTGCTTCCTCGTTTCTCATTTCTGTAAAATCGACCTAAATTTATACTACACACGGCTCAAAATCATCACACCGAGTAGTCCAGTGGGCACTCAGTAAATATAATATAAAGTGTGCCTAAGGCCTATTAAAGGGAAGGGTACGGGAATAAATTAAATTGAAGTCGTTGATATAACTACGTTTAACTAATATTTTGAAGTAAATTGGATAAAAATCATGGGTGTAATTAAATTGATTCTTATTTGGAACTAAATTAGTAGAAATTTTCGAATAAATAATTCAATGTTTCAGGTAAATTAAATTATAACTTAAAATAGCTATCGATTATAGATAAAGTAACAATTAAAGTAGATTTATAGTTTAAGATTAGAATTGGAAGAAGATATCCTCGCCGGGCGGATTGCAGAAGCCTACCCACCTTGCCCAGTCCGCGATACCCGACGCCCATACCCCGTGGTTCCTCCGAGAAAGAGCCGAAAGAAGCAGTTTCACGGAAAATAGTAATCCCAAAAACACTAACGATAAATATGAGCTAGCTTTGATTTTTTTTTTGTTGAAAAAGAAATATTCGTTACCCCGTCTTTGCGTTTGATCGTTTGCCTGAGAATACCCGTTCTAATCGATATGTTTATGATAATTATAAATATAAATTATATAAATTATTAGAGTCAAATTTAACGAACTTATCCATTATAGCTATGGCCACCATCCAAATTCTGCAAGCGGAACTAGACCGTGTAAGGAACGCAAATGCGGATCTCCTCCACCAAATTCTCCAGTTGACCAAAGAGGTTCAGCAGATCAAAGCGACTTGGCCGGATCCGAAAAAAGTAAAAACGTTATACCTCAGGCTAACTGCAGCACAGAAAGGTTGGGCGGAAGAGCGACAGCTCAATCAGAGCCTGCGCACTCAAATACGAGGACTAGAAGTCGCCCTAGCAGTCTGTCGGGAGGGGGAAGCGGTAACATACCCGCTCGTCTTCGCCCCGTCCCAGATGGCGCCGAAGAATCCTCTATCAGCAGACCAGTCCGCCGCTCCATCAAATAACCGTCGGCCGGGACGTAAGGAGCGTGCCCGACGCCGAGCTGCACAACAACCAAAACCCCCCATTAACCCTTGATAATTCCATATTTCTGTTGAATTCAATAAAGTAGTTGTACTTGCAGTTAAATTATTTCCTAGGGGCACTTACACACAGATATTACTAAGAATACTCGCATCGCAACTTCAGGTCATCTTTCCACATTCGATCATGAATTTACTTACACATGGGACAGAGCTAAGCGAGCATAGGTCTTCTATCGACAGCTCGTGAACCGAGGGTTGTCCGAGCAACTACAGAACTAGCGATAATACTCAATTTTTGCGGACAATCCACCACTTGAACACTTTTCCAACGTTGCTTAGTGGCGGTTAGAATCATTTTGTATGGCGTTACTGGGGAAACCACAGGTTAATTCAAACAAATAACGAAACCCTGTAACCCACCATAAGGACAATTAAATAGCTAAACTATTATAATAATATATAGGTATTCTGCCTTCACACTTCTAACCTCAGGGGTGGTGGGAATATGATAACCCTAAAATAGCAATAATGTAGGACTTATAAAGTAGAAATACATGGTTAAATAATAAATATTATTGACAAACAACATCTCCGTAACTTAAAACGAATAACAATAAAATTTTCTTATGTAAACAGAGTAAATTCTCAGTGAAACCATCCTTAAATTCTTAGGCTTAACACGAGTTGTATAGTTATTAACTTTTAGAAATCTTAACATAGATAATACAGTACATCGAGCTCAGAGCAGGCTTCAATGTGTTGGATGAGATGGGTCAGAAAATTAAATATTTTGAATTAAATGATAATTACAGCATAAGCCCAAACAGATATAGGGTTAATATCTATTCTGAGAGCATTTAAATAAATTGCCAAACCTCATAATCTTAACTAATAAACCCATCAATCAAATCCAATCCTCAACTTCACAAAGCAATCCAATCTAAAATCCCAATCGATATAACCTTATTGAATCGACAATATTTTATCTATGTATTAACTACTTTTTTATTTTACTGTAACAAATTGTATTTAGCTCTAGTTTTTATATTATAACAAATTAAATTTATTAGTGTATTTTGGTTAATAATATTTTACACGCTTAATAACACTAAGGGAAAACCACTATTTATATTATTGTGGGTAAAATTATTAATATTATTATTATTGGTATTATTATTATTATTGAAATTAATTAATATCAATAATTTTAAGAACATCTTATCAGAATTATCAGTATTTTAATATAAATATTTATATAAGTATAGCCGATTTAATTCAATATAATATAAATATTTATAATTTCCACCTACAGCATAAATGTAAAACAGTATAAATACTGAAGTAGAATTCAGTATTTTCGCCCTAAAATCTCACCGTAAAAATTTCTTGAAGAGAGAGACCCCTGATACGAAATTAAATAATCTCAGATCTAAGCGAAACAATATTTTGAGTTTTTGCACTAATAAGTGCACAACCAGACAAAACACGAAACATTTACACAGAACACACCTTTTTATTACTTTTATAAAATATTTTTTAAAAAAACTTCTCTAATTGATTTGAACAAAGTTGGTATTTGGTAATTTTTGTTGTTAAATATAAATTATATATTCTGAAGTTTGTGTTATTTATTTAAGAACCAGTAGGTTGAGGTTTTAGAAAATTGAGACCTCAACAAATGTACTGCAATCTAAATATATTGAAACTGAGTCAGAGAGGGAACAAATGAATTACATATAATATTGGGAAGGCACAAAAAAACTTTTTGTCAAATTTTTTGGAGCGTTTTGCTTTTTGTGTTCCTTTTGACTTCAAAACAGTTCAGAAATAAGTTCATGAATATATGAATTCATTTAGTACTGCCTCATCGACATTGAAATTTTAAATCAATTTGAATGAATTTTGAATGCGAGTATGTATATATAAAGCACACGAAAAATACTAAAAGGTCCTGGAAAGTTCTAGAAAACTCTTAAAGTTTTGATTTTCATATAAATAGCCAACGTCACCAGTGAATTTTAATTTTGTTACAAAAATCAAGTGTTATAAGATCAAGTGTTGCTCCTATATAAATATCATTCATTTAGTTATGACCACTTTGTCGAAAACTGTTGTTCATTTAATAGTTGAACCATCTAAAGATTTTTGTTCCAACAGTGACAAAGGTTTTGAGTGTGTACTTTCATTTACACAAAATTAATAAAGTGCCCAAGAAAGATGCTATTTGTGATATCGTGCAAAGACTGTTGAGCATCTGGGATAAAGCGCATTTCCATACGGCTTAAATACGGGCTATCATTAAAATGTTGGAATTACTTATTGGCAATTACCAAGAGGTTTAGAAAAATTCTTAAAGAGGAGGAGAGGTTCAACGTACAAAGTAAGCTGACTTGGTTAGCTTCATATCATCTATCTTTGATTCAGAATTGAAGAAGACATGGTTTTCTTGCATGACTGGCGAACTGAATGTAAAACGGTAATGGGAAATAAATACAAAACATTAGAAAAGAAGGAACAGCAAGCTCAAAAACGTAAGAATAGGTTGCTTGAAAAACTTACACAGTAAAGAGAAAAGATATTGCTGTAATCCATAACCATGCTGATCTCTTAGTACCAAGCAGAAGTTATTGTTCTGAGACGGAAAACGACAACCAATTCTTTCCAGTGCCTATTAAATCAACATCAATTCTGCCCAAATGACGTTGCTTAAAAGCTATCGATGTTGTTTCATCATTGGTAGCCTCTGCCTTTGATTGCGCTGGAATAAGTGATAGACAGGCAGTTCATATCCTTACTGTGATGATACTTGTGATGCAGAAACAAAGGATATGGCTTGGTCAAGTAGTAGCGTGGAAATAGCAAAAAAAATATCGATCAAAAAAGCAGCTGATATCAAAGAAAGCTACCAAGCTGATGGTCCACTGACAGTCCATTTTGACGGGAAGTTACTTCATGAAATATATGGTTGTCCAGAAAAGGAAGACCGTGTCACCATCCTCGTTTTAGGATTAGGTGTTGAGAAGCTTTTGGTGTGCCAAAAGTTAAACAAGGAACAAGGAAACTTATTTCAGAGGGGGTTGCAAATATTTTAAAGGATTGACGATTGATAGAAAAGATTTCTACCATGTCGTTCGACAAAACTGCAGCAAACACAGGCCACATCAATTGACTATGTGATATTCTTGAAAAAAAATTGAGTAAGAAGATGCTATGGTTTGCGTGCAGACATCGTATACTTGAAGTGATATGTTCGGAAGCTTTCAAAAAGACATTTGTGGATAGTACAATTAGGCCGGATGTGCTACTATTCAAGCGCTTTAAGAGGTTTTGGCCAAAAATAAGACAAACAGAATTTAGTAAATGCTATGATGTTTGACTGGAGCAAAATCGCAAGCCATACTAAGAAGAAGTCATCACATTTTGTTCAAATATCCTACAAATGAAAGACAACTCAAGATATTTGCCACGTGAAGATTACTGTTGGGCCAGAACACATACGGCCTTGGAAAATGTTTAAATGAATCTGTAACACACATGCAAATATAACATGCAAATTTAAACTCAAACCTATTAAAACATCAACTAAACCCTATCAAATATGAGAAAAAGATAGTTACATATAAATTAATAAACATAAAAATAAATTAAAATAATAACAAAATGCAACAAGATCCGCACGATACAAATACAAACATAACATGAAAACCCAACAAATTCGACCGAAATTTGATAATTTAATGAAATTCATGAAAATGGAATTTAAATCAAAGAATTTGAATTAGAAATAATTCAATAAAAATTTCAAATAAAAAATTATCAAAATAAATTAGAAAATAATAAAAATAAAGATTAGAATACACTAGAAAATATCAAGGTCGAATTTTGTTTTACTAAATCAAAAAGAACACGCGAGGTTAGGGACAGAAAATAGGTATATATACCGATGCATTTTCACATAAAATTTAACCATTTTTCAAACCAATTTTGAAATCGAATTTTGACTAATTTTAAAAATCTATTTCGAGACTATTTTTATGTGAGCAGAAGTTTTATTTGGAAACTCTCTCTCCACGTCCCATCCTCGCAACCTCGGTAGAGCTCTGCTTGGATGTCGGCGTGGGGAGGGATGTATTTGTAATTTTTTGTATGATGATTTTGGCAAGTAATTTTGTTATATTGTTCTAATATATTAATAAATATTTATAATGCAAAAAATTAATTTGTTTTTCATAAAATTAATTATTTTATTGTCGAAATTTTTCGGGCTCACAGCCAAAGACACACCGCAAGATATTAAAATCTACATACTATTCAGATTCGTGTAAGTGCGTGGAATATCGCCGATGATCTGTGCCCGTGAAGACCCGGCGTGCGGAACGCAGGGATTGGAACGTCAATATTATTCCGTATAGAAGAAAGGAGAAATAAGGGAGGAGTCTTTTGGCTACTTCCTCGTTTCTAGTTTTCTTTAAATTCGACCTAAAATATTTTACACACGGCTTAAAATCACCACACCGAGTAGTCCAGTGGGTACTCATTAAATATAATATGAACATAAAATGCGCTTAAGGCTCATTAAAGGGAAAGGTTACGGGGAATAAATCAATATGAAATCGCTGCTATGAAAATGAAATAAACTAACAAATCAACTTAACTTTAAATTAAAGATTTTTAGTTGTTAATAAACAAATCACCTCAAACTTCTAGTAAAACAGAGAATTTTTCCGGATCCTAATCCCTCAGTACAGCTGATAGAGACACCTTTTTTTTATAAATGAAAGCCAGCCATAATTCGAGATGAACCCGTCTAAAACTAAATTAGCCTAAATTAATATTAAGCATCGGCAAGATAATAAAAATATTTTTATTTCATGACCCACTTAAATGGCTAACTTAAGCGACCCCTCCGCTGTTTCCACCGTCATATTGATGTAGTATCAACAAGATAAACTCACGAAATAGGCCATCCGCCATTGATATTCATTTTTCTAAAATATGACAGTTAATTTTGATTCAATCATCCAACAAGTTCTTGATTCATAACCGATTCCCGATCACCAACGCAAACCCGACCACGATCAACTTAAATTTCCCATTATTCCATCACTAAGTATTGAATGATGTAAAATACAACGACTCGACGTTTTCCCAAAAATCGACTGAAAATGGAAAATGATAACCCAATATTGTGAAGACCCAGCGAATAGGGCTAAAACCTGGTAATTAAAAAATTCCAATATTGATGAACGAGGAGATACTCATGACTTTCCCTACGCGGTGAACTCCTGAAAATTGTAAATGAATGTATTGAATATTAATAAACATAAATTTAAAATCAAATAGGTGTGACGCGAATGGGAAATAACGTGAGAACACCCGCCGCGACATCGAGAAGTTGGCGATGACACGAGCGAGTTTTCCGCCGTTATTATCCAAAGAAATAAAAACTTACAAATCTCCAACGTCGAATTTCGATATCCATTCCAAAAATTTAACAATTGACAAATTCAATGAAAAAAATTCGAACGGATATCGAAATTGTTTATTGCAAACTAATTCATCTGAACGGCGACTAGTGCCCGGCTAACCAAATTCCATCCAATCAATCACCATTCGGTGACGTGCAGAATCGTTCCCACCGGATACAGACACACACGCAAATCAGTAAATATTAAATACTGATCACCTGGAACATTTTGGATATTTTCCTTCAACGATGTCAGATAACATGGAATTAACACCAAACATGCCCAACGAGGAGGCGGTCGCAGCATTGGGAATAACTACGGAAGCAACTAGTTCGAAGAATCATTGCCGACTTCTCTCGCAGACCGGTGGAGATGGGCCTGGACACGTTACAGACAAGAGAGATGCCCAGAATTTCCCCGTCGAGATTTCCCATCGAAGATGATTTGGGTCGAGAGCTGGCCGAAGAGTGGAGTCCGGCCGAAGAAATCCACTGGCAAGCTCGGCGCCTTCTTGAGCAATTGGAGACCCATCAAAAACAGGTGGACATACAGGTGGTCCGGGCTCGCCAGTATCTGGCGAACATCGAAGAGGATCTACTGGCGGGTCGGATCGCCAGCAAATACTGGCACCCGCGGCAAGACACTGTTACCCGTGCCTCTCAATCAGCAACGGCCCGAGCCCGTAACTCAAAAAGGCCAACAATTTCCATCTCTGGCTATACGCCAGAAGAATGGGTAGAGAAAGGCTTCCCCTGATCCAGTGGAAAGCAGTTGAGAACTCAAATTTGATCAATCTTTGGTTTGATAATAAAAAAAAATTAATTGTACCTTTTGATGATTAGTTTGGAATTTTTATTCTTTTGTTGTAAATGAGTTTCCATTTGTTTGTTTGGTTTAAACATAGTTCATATAATTATGCTCTATTAGTAATCTCACACCTTTAATCGTTCACTTAATTAGCAATGGAACCTGTTCAAGTACTACAGAAGGAATTGTCCCGCGCCCACCAATCGAACAAAGCTCTATATGAGCAGATTATTCAACTTACAAAAGAGCTCCAACAGGTAAAATCCACCAGGGTGGACCCAGCGAAACTCAAATCTCTCCATCAATGTCTCACAACTGCTCAAAAAGGGTTGGGCCGAGGAGCGGCAATTGAATCAGAACCTCCTGGCGCAGATAAGGGGGTTGGAAGTTGCCCTGGCCGACAGTCGTGAAGGAGAAGCGGTGACTTACCCTCTTATCTTCGCCCCATCCTAATTGGCGTACCGAGATTCAGTCAACAACCCTACGCCAGTGGCGACCCCATCAACAATACCCTCGAACAGTTACAGGCCGGGGCGTAAAGAATGCGCCCGACGCAGAGCCGCACGCCTGGCGAACAACCTCAATTAATGTGTCCTATACTGCTTATAAATTAAATTGAATTGTAAATATTGTCTAATCTACCCTGTTTTGTTTTATGAATTGAATAGAATTATAAGTATTGATAAATCGTTTAAAAGGGATATGTTAAAATGTGAATAATATTAAATTGCCGTAGAAAAGTCATGAGTATTCACACTTCGTCATATGAATGTCGTTCCATTTCTACCTGTCAACATGAGTCTGATCTTGAACCTTCGTGCACAGGGGACATTACAAAGCGAGCATAGGTCTTCCATCGACAGCTCGTTGGACCCGAGGGTTGTCCGAGCAATTACAGCATTAGTAATAGCGCTCACTTTTTGCGGATAATCCACCCACTCGAACACATTTCCAACGTTGCCTAGCAACGGGTGCCGAGTGGTAGCTAGAAAATATTTATATGGCGTTACCAGGGTAACTATAGAAAGATAAAAACAAACGTCAAAACCCAGTAACCCACCATTACCAAGAACTTCTGGTTCTCAATCTTATCTTCCTGAGAGGAATCCCCCCTTGGGGTACGTTTTCTTGTTCCAGAGCTTGTCACCTTGCAAGGTGGATGTCTAAAATAATCAACATCAAATGAGTTGGAAGTAACTAATAAATTATCCGAATTTTTAAATTCAGAAAACTAAATAAATTTCTCTAAAATAGTAAAATATTCTGATAAGTTAACTTTAGTTAATTTCTATTTGGTAGGAAAATTATAAGTATATTCAAGAAAATTTTATTAATTAATTTTTATATTTCATTAACTTATTAAAATGAAACTATATCATTTATATTGTTTTAAATATATCTTGAATATTTATTATCATTAGTACTAATTTAAAATAGATTTTTTATTTGAATTTTATAAATTTATTATTTCTTTCTTAACTAAAAATTATCATGACAGAATATGATAGATTAACAGATGAAATTAGAGGATTACGGGATAAAATTGAAGTAAAAGATTTAACAATAAGTCTTAAATAGTCAAAAATCATTTTTAGAAAACTCGTAAAAAGTGTGCTGATACAACATTACCAAATGTAACTAAATCTATTCAATCTTTGCCGAGAATTCAGCCAAAAACTCGACGAACTTTGAGCGGTCATTTGGCGAAAATTTATGCAATGCAATGGTGTAAAGACAGTCGAAATCTCGTATCTGCTTCTCAAGATGGAAAATTAATAGTTTGGGATGGTTTTACAGGATATAAGGTTCATTTCACAATCTGAAGTTTTAATTATTATTGAAAAGATTCATGCTATTCCTCTAAGAAGCAGTTGGGTAATGACTTGTACATATTCCCCTTCTGGGGGAATGGTTGCAAGTGGCGGTTTAGACAATACTTGTTCAGTATACGATTTACGAGGAAGAGAAGGCCAAGTGAGAATTTGCCGCGAACTGAGAGGTCATACCGGGTATTTAAGCAGTTGTAAGTTTGTCGATAATGAGCGCCTGTTAACGGCTTCAGAGGACGGCACATGGTAATCAATTCGTTTAATAAATTGAAAGTATGAAACGAAAATTCCAGCGGCTTATGGAATGTTGAAACTGGGACTTTATTAGCACGATTTTCCGAGCACACAAGTGACATAATGGGCATATCAGTTGCTGATGATGGATCGATGTTTGCTTCCGCCTCTTGTGATCATTCTGTGAAGGTCTTGATATCGTTATATATTATTTTTACTATATTAAATATTTATTATCAATTAATAATTGACCTTGAAATTTTACAAATATCCCATTTTTATTGGTTACTAAATTTAGATTTACGGATGCTGATTGGTGGTTGCTAAATTCTCATTTAATTTTGTCAGCATTGATTTTGCAGTCAATATTTCGATTTTTAGCTTCATGTTTCTCATGAATTTAATTTGTTCAATGCGAATTGTAACGATTATCACGAATGTTTCATTGTGAATTTGTTGAGATATAATTTCGATTGATGAGGTAATTTTGAGCATAAAACCGAACCAAATCAGTGGGAAATATATTCGAGCAATGGGTTAAAAACGGCAAATTAAACTTTTAAACTTAGTCCAAGATGAATTAATATGTGAAAAAAACTTTTGCCACAACGTTTTGGGGATTCCTTAATTTTGGGATTTTGTCGCTATGACAATGGCAATTCGTTTGAACCAATGGGCAATAAATTGAACCCAAATTGGCATTTGATTGCACATTAAATAAAGAAATCATAGAACTAATCTGTAATAAATGCATGAGTTTGTCGTAGCCCAAATTGACACTATATAAGACCTGGGAAACTAGATAAGATCATACACTAAAGAAGGATAGTAAACTTTCGCCCAAGAAGAAAAATAAAAACATGCACACATTCACAAAATTTCTATAATAAAAATACTTGCAATCCGACATTAAATTGCCCAAAATTTTTAATTTTAAAAATAAAATATAAATTTGAAGCCATTTCTGATGCTTAAACAGCATCAACTATTTGGCACAGAGAAAACGATCGAAATTATTTAGCCAACTTATAAAGATAATTGAAGAACATCTAATATCGATAAACAATGAGTAAATGAGTTTGTTGAAAGTGGTTTTAGTAAAATTAAAAATGGGATAAGAATAAAGTTTCCTCACTTCTTTCAACTCTCTGTTTTTCAATATTCAACATGCTTCTATCTTTTGTGAAGCCGATTAAGACTAACAGAAGTCAGATTCCAATTTCTAGAGTGTTTTACAAAATGGCTAATGAAAGAAGAAATGTTCACTGAAATGTAGATGTTTTATATTTAAATAAATTACCTTACTTTTTTATGCATAAATCCAGAATTTCTAAAATTCATTTAAAAAATCATAATATTCGTCTTATTGTCTTGCCTTAAAACCAAACTTTGCAAACTTATTTGATGTCCTGTGCATCAGGATAAGTGTATAACAGTGTTAACTTTACACTGTTTTTACACTTACCTGGCGCTCAGAGAAACCTGAGCGCCTCCAGCATAGTACTGATGAGAGCCATTAGTTCGAAACTAGTATACTATTGGGAAATGTACTGGATATCTCTTAATGTATCGAATATTCTTTGAATATAATCAGACATAGTGATCAATGAAAATTAATTAAGAAAAGTTATCATTAAATTAATTTTCATTAAAATTATACATAAACAAACAAAATTTTAGCTTTAAAAAGCATTTTAACAATTCTAAGTAGCAATCAAATGCTCTCATTGATGCTTTAGTAATTAATAGAAACTAAGAACACACTTGTATGACGTGGTTAAAGTCAGTTCTGTGGAGTATTGCTAATTTTAGTGTTACTTCTACTCGTTATTTCAAAATGTTTAAATTAAATTAATAGGAAATTAAGGATCATTAAAAATGAACTTATTTGATTGATATTAAAATTTTAAGTATTTTTGAATTAAAAAGCAAACTTTCTATTTTTATTTAATTAAAACGCTTTCAGATCAGTTAAAAGCAAATGAAAAGCAAATTAAATGACAAATGAAGAAATAGTAAATAAAAAAGTGACAATAACAAAACAAAAGAAAAACATCACTGAGTAAAATATAAGTGCACATATTTATTATGTAATAACATTTTCTGTGTTTGATGATAAAAATATTATAAAGAGTTGAGAGTCATGAATATATTTTATAACTCCTTATCCCTATTTTTACTCATTGCAAAACATCTAACTCGCTCATTCCTATTCTCAGGCCCGATAAAAGCTCCTAAAAAATTGAAATACGATTAACATCAAACTTCGGAAAACAAATCAACAGGATTACTCCTAAGTCGTTGTATTGGACATGAATATAGAATATCAAACTGTAACTGTTACATGTGTAATTGGGTATTTAGAAACTCGAAATTCGGCTGAAACTTTATTAACTTCATATTTAAATAAATGTTGGAAACTTGTGTTCTGAACGTGAAGCATTGTACGAAACAGGGTTATTATCATTACTGTATGACTTGATTAAGCGTAACCATATATATCAGGAAATCGTAAATTATAAATGGACTCATTAGAATGTCTTTTACAATTTCCTTATAATTAATTCCTGAATTTAAAAGACTTTCACTGAGATTTTTTATTCTGATTTCGATTATAGCAAATTCTAATATGCTAAATGAAAAGAAAGAGACTTATTATACATCTATTAAGAGTATCGATAAATTGATTACATAACCCCATCACAATTTGTGAAACTGTTGATAAGTGTCATAATAAGCTGAATGCGATTGAGAACATAAATTTATCTGGTGTTGATTGATACAACGTATTGTGAATAATGCTACGGGCAAAAGCGCTAAATTTATGAAATTCGAAGCTGAAAACGAAATAGAAAATCATAAATAATTTAATGAATCCACATCCTAAATTAATTTTTTCTAAATAATGCTTTACTGTCAGAAATTGACTGTCACAGATCATATAAATCCTTCTTTGTATGGAGAAAAATTTTTCCTTATCGCCTTTTTGGTAGTTAAAAAATCTTTGGGTTGCGTTTAAAAAAGATTGGAATTAGAAAAATATTTGTAAAAATTATTAGAAATATAGAAATTAGAGTTTCGGAGGGGATATATATGTTACTTAAGTTCTATTTAAATAGATGACTAGCTTTGTATAATTAGGCATCTATTTTAATGAAATTTAAATTACAAAAGTATGATTTTAATAATAATTATGGCTTTTGTGAGGGGGTACTCACGGCAATGAAAAGGATAAATTCTCCATTGTCATGATAAAAGTAAAATACCATATTCCGGAGTAGTTTCTCATAAAACAAATTAGATTAACCGCTTTAAATTATGCAAAAATAAAGTCTTTTTTTCATTTGTCTACATAAGCCTTGTTTACCTCTAGGCAATATTTGGAATTCAAAGAGTCCTTTGTGAAAAACATGAATATTGATATCTAAATTATGAACTTCCATAAATAGTATAATTTACTCAAACTTTCTTTGAAAGCTGTCCTGATTTTGCAAGATATATATAATATATATATATATATATATATATATATATATATATGTGTGTGTGTGTGTGTGTGTGTGTGTCTTCTTTGGAAAGCAGAGAAGAGTTAAGTTTTGTACATGTTATAGTTTTAACTCACCATTGTACCGTGATAAAAAAATTAGGATTTTTAAAAATAAAATATAAGTATGAGTTAAGAAGTTTAACAATTTTTGATTAGTAAAATATATTTTACAATTAAAAATGTATTTTTCAGTTATTTTATTTTAATAGGAAGAAAAAAATTGTATTGTTTGCGTGTACAAACGCACAGCTTAGAGGGATCTTTGATCATAGCCCGGTTTTGGTTGCCCAAATATTTCCAAAGTACATTTTCAGCATAATCTCATCAATTATGAAATAAATTATAAAAAAATAATTACAAAAATTTCAAAATCTTGATCATTTTTAACAATTTCCAGATATGGGATTTACGTAAAAGTAAATGCGTTCAAACTTTCAGTGAGCACATGGACGATGTTAACTGCGTTAAATTATTTCATAACAACTTTGGAGTCTTATCTGGATCAGATGATGCTTCATCTCGTCTTTTGACTTGCGATCAGATCAACAAATTGCAGTATATTCACACGATAATATTTCCTTTGGAATCACCAGTATCGACATCAGTCGGAGTGGTCGTATTGTCTTTTGTGGATACGATAACTACACTGTAAACGTGTTTGATTTGCTGAAACAAGAAAGAATCGGTAAGTGAAACTTATTAAAAGTATTTTATAATTTCTACATATCTTCATTTCAAAATAACAGTTGAAAAATTTAGTACCGAAAA
This sequence comes from Schmidtea mediterranea, assembly GCA_022537955.1. Taxonomy (NCBI): domain Eukaryota; kingdom Metazoa; phylum Platyhelminthes; order Tricladida; family Dugesiidae; genus Schmidtea; species Schmidtea mediterranea. The sequence goes on along the minus strand of JAKGRZ010000027.1, from coordinate 17,435 downwards.
TGTGTGTGTTAAATAGAAAATAAGTTTCATCGATAGTCGAAATTTAAATGAATTCTTAAAAATACAAACAAATCAAATGTGCACAAAAAGATAAACGATTTTATTTTCTGAATATTAATCGACATGTATTAATATCAATTCTTGATCATTGCGAGATTATTTCATTTTTAATTAAGGTCATTTGTTTTATGTTATTCCAAATCATAAAATTGGTCTCATATCATTCATTCGCGTCGCCTTAATACCCTGGCTAAATACTTCCTGTTCGGTCACGTTAGTGAAGGCGTAGGCCAAGGATACCCTTGATACACTTGTTATTAAAATCTCATTGCCCTCTGAATAAATGTAGATAGTTCATCGCAAGTCATAGGCAGGTTAAAATAAAAAAAACTAACTATTTTCTATGAACGCTATATTATTATAAATGTAAGATTAAAATAACAATGTGTCTATGGAGTTTATACATGAAAAACAGAATATATATTACATGTGAGTCTACAGCACATGTATCATTGTGATAAATAATAAGCAATGACATAATCGGAAGACCCAGACAAAAAAGATAATCAATCAAACATGTAAGCTGATTCCGCAACCGACTTGGAAATTCCAGGAGCAACTTTTGCAAAAGATTTGAACTTCCATTCGTTATGATATACAATTAAAGATTGTGCAAATACTACCCTGAAATCGAAGTGCTTTGTATGTCTAAAACTATGTTACTACACATAGCTAGTAGACACTTCAAACATTGTTCTATTTTAGATTCAATATAAGTTGTTCAACAGCTCCAGCAAATAATGTGACCACACTTCATTTCTTTCTAAATCAGAAGACTCACAATTTTGACATTTAAAATTATTATCCGACAATAATCCACGAGGTTAAATATTACAAATACCTATGTTATTCAAATTAACCAAACTATGGAATTTAATATTAAAGCATTTACAAAACATCAAAATTAAAAGATTAAAACAAACAAAATTTAAATGCACTTTTAATTTCTTCCGGAAATTTCATTTTTTTCTTTTTACTTTTAATATTACGCTGGGTGGTTCCAGGAAAAGTCACCGACTTGAAAAATTTACAAAATGAAAAATAAATTAAAGAGCATCATTTTATTTATATAAAATACAAATACGTATTAAAAATAGTAATCAAAATATTTTTATTATCACAGGCCGTCATACACATTAATTATAACAGTTAGCATATAAAGGACGGAAATCAAATATACTAATACAATTGCATCACAATAACTATTTTTCTAATTTCGCTTAACATTAACCTGTATAATACTCTTAATTTAAAATATTTATTTGATTTATGTGATTAAAAGTACAATTATAAATTTTTATTATTATTATTATTTCTTTAAAATATTAGTCGAAATTTCCATGAAGAAACAAAAATTATGGACAGAAATAATTTTTATTGGCATTTTTCAAATATGCTTTTTGAGGATTTTTCAAACGGCCTTATCACATTTTATGAGTAAAAATGAAGTAAAGAGGTGCAATTTAATCATAATTTATTAAATAAAATTTAAATTTTTTCTAAATTCGAAAATTATAGATTACCAGAAATTATATAAAATATTAGGGAAAGTGTTAAAAAACGTAATTTATAAGTGATATAAATAATTTTTAAGTTAAATATTTAAAATTCGAAAAAAAACTCGGGAATATAAAACAAAAGATTGAATAAAATCACCGAACGTGGTAAAATGATTCCAATCGCATAAAAAATTCCAAAAATTATTTGTAAGCGAAAAAATTTTAAGATACTTAAAAATCTATGGGTTGTTTGAATGTTAGAACTTTTAATGATTGTCACTTTTTTTAAATTTAAATATCTACAAACAACCCATGAAGATCTTCAACCATTCTTCAATCATTTCTCAATCGATGAAATTACTGTTTTGGTTAATGCTTGTTTCCATATATTCAAGTCAGTTCGAAACTAAACCAACTCATTTCAAAATCCAACCTGTTGGAACTTCTTCAGATAACAAATTATTGTATTCTCTTAAAAACATTTCTCACAAAGTCATTTCTCAACCCAAGTCTAGTAACAACACTATGAAACTTGAAGAAACGCAAAACCTTGATATCGAATGCTAGTAATCAACTAGACAACAATAAAATACAAAGTTCAACTGATCAAACCAACTTATTGGATTTATTTGGAATACATTTTTGATGTTATGGTTGTGTCCCTACAATCTATATTTAAATAAAAATTTAACAAATCTCATATTTTTAAATAAATTAAGCCTCGAAATTAATAATAAATTAGAAGCTTTTATTTAAATAAAAATATTATTAGCATTAAAAAATTAAAAATATTAAAACTTTTATAACTTTTAACTTACTATTTGTCATAATATTTATCATTGCTAACGGTAATTTATAAATCTGGTGTATAAATTATATTTTTGATGCTTTGCTTTTCTTATACATTTTACATAATTTCCGGTAATCTATAATCACTTTCCTAATTTCTAAAAGTTTAAATTCAAATTTTATATAAAAATTATAATTTACAATGCTCATTCGCTGCTGCTCTTGTAGTCATGTAAAGGTAGAGTAATCATTAAATTGCATATTTTTATAATTAAAAATGCTCGTTTTTAATTATTGATGTCTAAAAATCTTTGTTTAATGTTTGTATATTTTATTATATACTTGTTGTGTATACTTTATTATGTGTTTGTATTTTATTTTTTACTCTATTTATTTTATGCTCTATAGCAGGGATGAGCAACCCGCGGCCCGCGAAAATTTTTTTTGCGGCCCGCCAAGCATTTTTTTTGTATTTTTATATTATAATGTTTATTAGTATATATAAAGCTTTGTAAATTATTAATAAGTGCGGCCCGCCACAAAATTTTAAAACTTAAATTGGCCCGTGGGTTAAAAATGTTGCTCACCCTGCTCTATAGTGAATTCACTTTATTTATGTCGGTGGTCATAATTTTTGTCCTTATTTAAAGTAGATCTGTATTTTTTTCTATCTATAAATTAATTGTTTTCATAATATATATTAATTTGTGGTTGAATGCTGGTAATTTATGAAAGCTGGCGTATTATAATACTTTTAACCTAGAAAATTGGAACAGGTCTCAAATTAGATACTGTCCGTAGTTATTAATATGTATCTTTTCGTATGATAGAATTTCACTTTTTTTGTCACTGAAAGTGTTAAATTTTAGCTTAAAAAATTAAGTGCAATCATTTAAATGTGATTTGATATCTTTTGAAATATACAAAATTAATATAAATGTTAGAAAAATTTCGATATACTCTTTATGAATTAAATTAACAATTGTATTTTGTTTTACTTTAATCAGATTGAATATATTTTCTTTTTTTTAATTTTTAAAAGTAAAACGAGCTCATTGTTTTGTGAGGTTTATATTGAATTATAAATGTTTACTTAATGTAAGATATTTATAATATTATATATATCTTACATAAAATGCTTTTAACATTTTTATATTAATAATAAATATAAAAATTTTTATCTACTATAATAAATATTTTAAAAAATAATAAAAAAATACTTTATAAATTTAAATTATTTTTTAAAAGAAATTATAATAAAAGTTAATAATTTTTTAAAACAAAAATGCATCAATTTATCACTAAATCAAACTATTTAAAAATATTCAAAACATTTGTAGTTATAGGAACTTTCACATTAATCTTTGGATTCAATAACCTTATCAACAATGCATCACATATAACACGTTCACAATAATTATTAAAACTTTTCACCAAAACTTTAAAATCAGACATACCGATAAGCGTCTATTGTGCTCACTAATATTGGTCAAACCCTTCAATCTACAATGCTCTAGAACCCGAGTATAGAGATTACGGGAAGTCAATCCAATGTATGTGGCATTACACCCATTACATGTAAATTGATAAACGAGATCAGAACACAATCCAATCGGAGTTTTTGATTTATTAATAAACATATTGCTTACCTTACACGAAGCTAGATAAAATCATGCTCATAATATTGGAATCCATAAAAGCAGTAAAAATTGGGCTTATACAAAATGGATCAACTTACTCCGTAAAATTATAATTTTTTGAAATATGAAGCGTTCATTTTTAAAGTGTGACCATCCTTTTGGATATAAAAAAACTTTAAATCTTCTTTAGGTATGCATTATAAACATTATTGGATAATTAATAATAATCATATAACTGTAGCTATGAAACTCACTAAAATTGGCTGCAAGAATTTATAAATATTTTAAAATTAATTTAAACACAAATCTTTAAATATCTCTTTAGAACAAAAATTGCTCCTGCTTACAAACTGCTCATATTTGAATACGCCACTCACATTCACACAGGCCGCTTAGGGGATGTTTAGCGTCTATTTTCAATGGTCTCATATTCTTATCCATTAAAATCTAATTTGTATAATTGTTTTGGAAGCGCCTTTTCATTTAAAAAATAAAGGAAATAATTGTGTTTAAAAAATTTTAAGTTCGAAAGCGTTCCGAGCCGGGCCTGTTAGTTTTATTAATTATTAAACTTATTTCAAGCAAGCAGTTTTCTATAATATCTTTTATTGTTTGAAAGATAAATAATTTTTTTATTAGTTTTTTTTCAATTAATTTTAAGTCAACACGAACTCTCATCACAACTTTATTGAAAAGTGTTTGTAGCATATTTATTTACAAACGTTTGATACGTATTCTTGGAATTCTAGCTATGTGTATATCTTTTTTTAAGTAAAAGTCAAGTTGGGATTTTCCCGCCAAATTTTAAGTTCTATTTTTAAAACAAATTTAATTATATTTATATTGTTTATCCAAAAGGTTAATTTCGAATTTGTTGAAAAGTAAAATCAATATTTTCCGAGAAGAATAAGTTTTAAAATTCAAAGGATTCGATTACTGAGGCGGAGCTTTGTATTTCAAAAGTTTGAAGTCGAAAAAAAAATTCCTTTTTTTAATAACAAATCTCTTCTTATTCTTGATGCGGTTCCAGGCCACGAAACATAGATTAAAAAGGCTTGGAACAGTAGTTGCGATGATCCGTTAAGGTAACCATCAAAATCATAGTCACTTGATATTTCGGTTTAAACTTGTCATTTAGATTAAATTTAAGGATTTTATGGGAGAAACGGATGATTGAATGATATAAGAACTATACAAAAACGATAAGATCAAACGAGTATCATATGAATAAATTATTAAATTGATATCTGAAGCTTGGAACAAAAGTGCATTAAATGCGATCACAAATGCATTTAATAAGACTGGCATTAATTTATAAATGAATGAAAATAATTAATTAATCACGCATCAAGCATCGCATGCGCATTTGATTGGTGCTCAAGATAAACAGATTCTATTGGACTAGTGGCTATTATTTCTTATACACCTGATTCAGTTCATTAAAAACTCCTATAATAAAATGAAAAATCAATAATGTTATAATATAGGGACATACATACTTACCCGTGTCTGCATGTAATTTGTTCAACTGAATAAAAATTTATATTATAGGAAGGAAGGAATTTGAAGAAAATTTTTTTATAAAATTAAAAACAATACATAGTAAATAATGCATGCAAACTTTCAAAATGTAGAAATGTTCAATTCATTAAAAACTATATAAAACTATTTTTAGTAACTTTTTAGACAAGATTTTTTTAAATTAAAGCCGAAAATTTTTGAAAAAATACCAATAATTCTACTTAGAGTTGTAGAGAAAATTAAGAAATAATTTCGTAAGATTTTTCATGAAATTCAATCAATTTAATATTTTTACAACTTTTCAGAACCTTCAAATGAGGAGTTTAAAAATACTGAAAACATAAGTTTTCCCATAACTTAAGTTAAAAAAATTTTTTTTTATAAAGTATACAAAATCCAAATCATTAATACCATTGAAAATGAGGAAGATTTTTATAAATTTGGGAAATTAACAGAAATTTCCAAAGCCTCATAAAATCAATAATTATCAAAAATTTGGATTTCTGTCTAAAGGTAAAAAAGATGGCAGCCAAAACAAATTTCCAAGGAACAGAGAAATGGTTTATTCGAATATAGAAACCTTTTAATAATAAATTTTATTTCAATAAATTTTAATTTTCAATTAATCGGACTTACATTTATTCGAAAATAATTCCATTAATTTGCATAAATTGGCATAAATTCCTAAAAACTAAAAAAACTAATTTAAACTAAATTTATAATAAATGATGATGAAAAGTATTATTTAAGAGCTTGAATAATGATCTCATATATATACGAGATCACAATCCAAGCCCTAAAATATACTTTATTAAAAAATTACTTGCCAGCCATTTTAAAAATGGCTAATTCATAAACTTAATCATAATTGTAATTGGATGTTCATTAAAACTTCTATTATAGAAGTTTTTAATGAATTGAATCAGGTGTATTGATGTTTTCAGTTGTTAAATCTGTTAATTTTTGTAAATATCATAAATAAACTGTTACAGTATGCAATTCCATTAAACGTTGGTTGCACATATCTAGTAAAATGCATAAATATAAATGGATTTCGAGTCCTACTTAGATTTTGTTCGGATCTTGGCTTTCAATATATATGTCTTGGGTGCATCATACATTGGAATGACTGCCTGTCATTTCCGCTGTCAAGCTTTCGATCACAGTCGATTGATGGAATTGATTGATATTTTTTGATGCAGAATGAAACTAAATATAATAAAGTTTTGTTAAAAATTTTTTTTAATATTTTGCTGAAAGTTATTTAAATTTTGTTGAAAATTTAGAAAATTAATTTTTTTTAAAATTTTGTAGGATTTGTAATTTATAATCTTTTTAGTGATTAATAAATTTTTTTCTTGATTTAAAACAAGATTTTTAATTTTTGATAAAATGATTTGAGAATTTCAAAGGAGAAATTTGTTTAAATAAAAATGGTTTATTCTAAATAGTTTTAAATTCAAGACTGCCTGACGAAGGCAGAAATTCTATCGAAATATATTGTAGCTGAATATATATTTTGGATTGGTGTTTTTTTTTAATTAATGGACTTATTAAAAGATTGTCCGAATATAAAAAATAATTTTTCATATTAATGTTCCTATTTCCTAAATAATGTGATTATGACACAAAAACCTTTATCCGTAAGGGCGATCGCGCTTATTAAAGCGGTATGGTATAATATGTAAGAATGGCTTTATTTGAAAGTAGATGATTCTTTAAAGACCACGAAACAGCTGTTGCATCATGAACATGGCAACCAGTACTTCGGTGAATACATTTTATTGCACTAAAATCAATCATATTTTTTGGAAATGAAAGTTTTATCATTTTTCAGATTTTTCTATGAATTCTTATTTTGTTTGATTATTTTTTATTAATGGAGAAAAATGTTACCCGATAAAATATTAAAATGGTTAACCAATTTTATAAATCGAATAAAACTTTGATTAAATTTTCTTTTAGGAGTTTTCGTCGGCCATGACAGCCGAGTGAGTTGCCTTGATGTCACTAAAGATGGCGTGGCTATATGCACAGGATCATGGGACACGACTCTTCGAATATGGAATTGAGATTTAGTTCATTTGCCAAGACATAACTTACTTTTGCTCAAAAAAGTTTTTTTCGCTTTTTCCAAATATTTGTAGTAATTTTTTTTGGAAGGGGGTTTTTGTTTGTTAATGTAATTTTTGTCATGCTGTGCTAAAATTATTGACTTTTCTATGAAAATATAGTTATTCAAGTTTTATTACAACTTTATGAGGGGATATACTCGTTTAATAAATATTTTACTGTGATTGGTTTTCTTTCTTTATTGTCTGTTTATTTGTCCGTTGAAATAGCCATTTGTTTATGCTAGTCTGGCTGTCAACTTTTTATATGTCAATTTCACTTTCAGGTAATAAGTCTCGTGAGCCGGCGAAAATATTTTATTCATGTTAGAAGAATAATCAGAGGTCCAGATCAAATCTGGATATTTAGAAATATTTAGAAAAAAACTTAATTAATTTCAATATTTCTCACTATTAATGTAACTGAGTTTTATCTGTGGCTCAAACTCACTATTCTGTTTTATTGTATCTTTATAAAATGGCCGTCCATCAGATTCAAAATTCGTGTATTAAATTTATTCAGTTGTAATTGTTAATGCAGTATTAAAATGTAAATTTAACTACATTTATTTTCGATTAGAATAATAACTCAACACATTAACTTTATATTAATTGATCTTTGCTTGATAACGAGGAGGAAATCCGCCTCAAGCAACAAAATATAACTGAATCTGATTAAAATTGAAAAGAAATTTTTCTATACACCAAGCGAAGTTGAGATAAATCACCTTTAATATAAAACAAAAATCAATAAATTTATAGCATATAAACACACCAACTCACCTTGAGGTTGCTTGTAAAATAGTTACTGAAACAATCCCTACACTATAGAAACACAAAAAGTGATAGAGAAATAAATTAATGCACATTAACACAACCCATAATAAAACATGCATACAAACTTTTAACATGTAGCCATCCGAAGTTGAAAAAACCCCTATAATAAATTAATTTATAGACAATTTTGAGAAATTTTTAGAAAGAAAAATGGCGGAAAAATTTTTAAAATTTACTTATGAGGAAACTGATCCAAATTTTTTTGAAAATGATGAAATTTCTTCGTAAGATTTATTTGAAAATTGAAATTAATTTAATATTTCTATAGAATTTCAGACATTTCTGCAGAAACAATTCCATTTCGCGATGATGAAGAAATCACATTGTACGATTTATTTGAAAATTGAATTGAATTTAATATTTCCATAGAATTTCAGAAGTTGCTAAACCCTTAACAACACCCTAGACTCGAACAAAAAACATACACTGTAAATTTTATTTATAAGTTATAAAAAATTAATCTTCTTACAGAATTTCGGAAATCGATAAAATAAGAATTATAAATGCCATGGAAAATGGGGAAGACTATTTCCATTTTGGAAAATTATTAGGAATATCCAGAAATTCCATCAAAACAATAATATATAAATACCGGAAATTTGGGAAATTGTCACAAGGCAAGATTGGTGGCAGTAAATCCAAAATTTCGGAAGAACATGGCAATAAACTACTTGATTTTGTCGAGAAAAATGTTTATTCTTCATTAGAGGAAATGAAGAACTTCCTAATCTCCGAAAATTTAAGTGTTTCCACAAATACTACGACGCGATATTTAGAAGAAGCATGGATTGATTCTGAATTAATATATATTGATGAATGTGGCTTTAATACTTGGACAAGCCAGAAACTTGGAAGAAATAAAAAAAGGTGAGCGATTATACGCCACACTTCCAACGAACAGAGGGCGAAATATGTCCTTGGCTCTCGCAATTGGAGTCAATGGACCAGTCCATCATAAATTAATAGTAGGATCCTATAAAAAGGATACCTACCAGATCTTCATCAACGAAATAACTGTAAAATTGAATGGAACTGTATATCGTTTAATCCACGACAATGCTTCAATTCATGGTGGTGCAATATATCTAAATAATTTTAATGAACATTTACCACCATATAGTCCTTTTCTGAACCCAATTGAAAGTGTGTTGAGTAAAATCAAATTCAATATTCGGAAATCTATATCAAGAGCAGTTGAATTCAGTTCCATGAATTTCCAATCCATATTTGATTTTCTGAAGGACGCACTGGACGAGCTGGTGAAAGAAAACTACAGTGATTTAACTAATTACTTTGTGCATATTAGGAGATTTTTTCCGAAATGTATAAAAAAAATACATATTTTTGGAGATTAGTTATTCTTACTTACTTGATTTCCTAAATATTATTTATAGTAATATATATGAAATAGTTGATCAAAGTTATATTTAAGAGCTTGAATTATGATCATATTTTCTTATGAAATCATAAATCAACTCTTAAAATTTTTTAACTTTAAGTTTTATAACTATATAAAAAATAACTTAGCAGCCATTCAAAAAATGACTGAAATGCATTTATTTTTTCACAAAATAAATTCCGACAAGTTGATTTATGTATCAACTTGAATTATAGCGGAATTTATCTCAATGGGGCTTGGTGTACACGTTTAGAACGGTTTAATTCTTCGATTTTTTATCACTTTTTCTTGGACCATTTTTAGCGGTTCTACTGAGTTTTTAGTTGTTTTTTAAGATGTTTCTCATCGTCCTTACTATTTTTTTATTGAAGTTTGATAAACTGGCATTTCAGTCAAATTCGCTTTTGTTAGATTTATTTGTTTTTCAAAATTTATTAGTTTTGATTTTAAAATAACTTCGCATTGGGAGCCCAAGTCGGTTTTATATTACTTTAGTATTAATTATCTCATCATTTGCTATCTGTTCATATGTTTCCCGGATTATTTTATTAATTGATTTTTATACGTTTTGTGTTAAACTTAAACAATTTCCTTGAATTTTTTTTTAGAAAATTATCAAAAGTTACCCAAAAATTAAAGCATACGCGGACCCCTTCCTTAAAAACAGAAGGGACATTGAATATGATAATCAAAGAGCTTTTGATATTTTAGATAAAGAAATTGTGGGCCATATATATATATTGTTAGGACAAAACGAAGTGACTCTGAATTTATTTTAAACAAATCGACATAACACGCAAATACAAATGATACGATTTAAAATAAACCTACAAAACATTAACTAATCACTCTAAAATCTGAAAATATTAATAAATATAAAATCAAGAAACACAAAAGTAAAATAATATATATATATAGCTAAACGCTATTTATTCTTCTAAGAAGTGAGAAGCTACAATTGAATATAAATTCACTATTTAGTAAGTCAGAGTCTCGTTCGTTATCGGAATTAACCTGACAAATCGCTCCACCAACTAAGAACGGCCATGCACCACCACCAACTTTATTATAATGTTCCACTTCAAAGAAAAGCGACAAGATTCAAATCAAGCAAAACAAATTGAAGATTTTACTGAAGGCAAAAATGCTGCTGATTATGATTGAAAAATAAATTTATTTGTGAAAACTTTTATTTATAACAACAATAATGATTCACCAGGAATTCATTTTTGACATTTGTTACATGAACCTCCGCATTTATAGATGATTTGAGCACACTTTGGTTGAGTTATCCTACTGCTGAGTGGGTGAGTGTTAGCTTTGCCGTCTTTTATTAATTAATTGACACAACTGGACTACATGGTGTCAATGATTTTAAGTCGTCGTGTAGTTAAATTTTATGTCGATTTTTCTGGTATCGTATGAAAGAATAAAGAGCCAAAAGACTCGCACTCAATCTTTCCTTTACCACTGTATGGTGATTCATTTTACATTCGAGCTCGTCGTTTCTCACGATCGAACCTTCACGGTCACGTAATCATTCCAGTTAAACTGCGCTTACACTGTCCAGTTAGTATATGTAGTATTTTACATCATTGTGGTGCGTGTCGGCTGTTGGCCGAAAAAATTACTACATCAATTATAATTAGAATATTTGTGGTTAAAATATAATTCACAGTACAGAATACATCATGACTCGCTTCTCAACATTCATACAAATTCACCGAGACACAGCCAAGTACAAAATCCACCTTATAAATGTGCTTGGAAAGTGCTCTGGAAAAGTTATATTCGACAAACCGTGGAAAAGTAAAAGATAAAAATGACCAATATCACATAATTTTATCTTGACGACCAATTCCTCTGTTATCAGTGATTTACAACGTATTTGCTTCTATTCTTACAAATCGACTTGTAAGTGTACACATGATTAAATGTGGACACATTTGAGACACATGAAAGTTCGTGAGATATTTTTAAATATACTGAAACTACTATATAATGACACAAGCTCATTTTATTGTTACTATAAATGTCAGATACCAGACATTCAAATATCAATGATTCTTATTTCTAAAACTATAAATCCGGTGCTTGAGGAAATAAACACGGACAACATTACCACCGTTTATGATAGAAACCTCCCCTATATAGGTATAGACTTATGCGTATGACAATGTTTTAATTGCGATTAATCCAAATGAAAGGTTGAGAATGTCCGTAATAACGAACTCATTAAAAGAATTACACCAAATGAATTTTTACAATACCTTGGATTACCAAAAGATGATATTGTTGAGGATAACTAAATAATAAAGTAAAATAATTAGTAAACATGTAAAATGATTGGGGGAAACAATCATAAGTGATTAAGAGTTGGTTCTGGAGCTTAATAAAAAGGGAATGAAAAAGAAATGTCGAATAACGAGAAGGGAATAAGAGAAAATCAATAAAAATAGACAATTAAATAAAAGAAGGTCATTTATAATTAACAAGTGCAAATTTTGGAAAACAAAAACAAAAACAAAATTCGCACATCATCTCGAAAGCCCTTTCAAGATAAAATCTGGGAAAGGGCATCTCCAAAAAATGATTTATCTGGACAGCCGTCAGTGATCATGGTGGCCCAAAATGAATTAGCGATTCAAAGATATCAGAAATTCTATTCGACATCAGTAAGTGTTATTGAATGATGGAGTATAAAAATGAAGCGCAATTGAAATCAAAAACAAAAAAAATTTAAGAGAAAAACTTGCGAAAGGCCAAAACTACGAAAGACAAAAATTGTGAGAGACAAGAAATTTGCAGGAGACAAAGGATTGCAGAAGATAAAGAAAGACAAAAAGAAATTAAAGAGAAATTTGAAACAGAAATTAAGCAAGGTCAAAGCAACTAAATCAGAGTTACCGATCTCAGAAACCCACCGCAGTAGTCAGTTGATTGTGAAGCTAATTGATCCGAAAAGTGCTATTCTTCCCGAAAGGTCGCAATAAGCAATAAGTGTGATCGATTGATAATTCGTTGTGTCATTTTAAAGTGGAGATAAAGTGTATTAATCAATAAAGTTTATATCGTTTGGAGTTCGTTACTGTTGTTTAAAGCACGCTTGGTGTCAGATCGACAATAATTTCTATTCGAATTCACCGACAACCCCAACAATATTAATAAATATATAAACTTATCTGATTCATTCAATTTTTGGATTGATTTACAATAATTAGGGATTATTTAATGACAAACATCGATGCATCCGTTTTTTGTCTATTTACATAATAATTTAATAAAACTTTTTGTTACTAATTTTACGAATATATCATAATGCAAATTTCTTTTTATTATTTTAAGTAATCTATTTTATTTTTATTAAAATTTATAAAATTTTTTTGTATAAAATTTACAATTCCATAATGCTGACAGATTTATATTATTTAACTATTTGCGTGTTTCATATAAATATGCCAATAAAACAGATAAAAAAATGCAATTATTTAAGAAAGAGAAAAAAACAATTATTAACTTATTTATTAAATGAAAGTGTTAAACATTGCTTGAATTTTTAATTGAAATTTAACCAATCAAATAAAAGTAAAATCAGAATAATTGAGAGTTTTTGTTTAAAATTTGGCGAATGCGTCGGTCACAGTCATCAAGTCTAATAGATTATTGTTCGTTTCGATTTCCAAATTTTTGGCATTGATAAAATCGGCAATAAAGGCAGGAAGTGCTAGATAAATAACGAGAACATTATCAACACATATTACGAGGACATTATCAATAATTACACGGATGCTTATCGCTTCTACTACCGTCCATGTGCACGTAGCTTATTCCGTTATAGAACCATCCTTCCGGAAGTGCTTCCAAATGTCGTTCGTTCTAAATAATTCTTACCGTAAGAAAATCCAGCGGATAACAAATTATTAAATCACTTATTCTTTCCTTATTTGACAGTAGAAATAAATGATAAAAATATTGTCGGGTTGTGCAAGAAATAGTAGAAAATGTAATTTAAATTAATACCGAGATAAGATTTATTGAAAATTATAAAAATCAATATTTTCGGGAAGATAAAAAAACTAACAAATGAAAAGATAGTTATGAATTTTATGATTAGAAATTGATGTAAAGTTTGCAAAAAGATTTAATCGCAAAATACAAACTAATTGATAAATTAAAATTTTGTTGACAATAATCATTTCCACAGTCACCTTTTAATCATCATTATGTACTGAAAAAGCCTTAAAATAGAAAACAAGTCAATTCAATAAAAACATGCACATTTACTCGGACAATCATTAGGATACACATGTTTTAGCTGATTAAAAACTGCTATAATAAAATGAAAAAATCAATAATATTATAATATAGGAAGATACATACTTACCCGTGTCTGCATGTAATTTGTTCAACTGAATAAAAATTTATATTATAGGAAGGAAGGAATTTGAAGGAATTTTTTTTATAAAATTAAAAACATAATACATAGTAAATAATGCATGCAAACTTTCAAAATGTAGAAATGTTCAGATCAATAAAAACTCTATATAAAACAATTTTAGTAATTTTTTAGACAAGTTTTTTTTAAATTAAAGCCGAAAATTTTTGAAAAAATATCAAAAACTCTACTTAGAGTTGTAGAGAAAATTAAGAAATAATTTCGTAAGATTTTTCATGAAATTCAATAAATTTAATATTTTTACAACATTTCAGATATTTCAAAAATATCCATCGAAACCCTAAGTTTTTGAGAAGATGAAGAAATAACAATGTAACATTTATCTTGTACTTAAAATAAATTGAGTTTTTACCTTGTTTGCAATTTACCGGGAGCATTGGAACCAGAACCTTCAATGAGGAGTTTAAAAATTACGGAAAACATAAGTTTTCCCAAAACTTAGTTTAAAAAAATATTTTTATAAAGTATAAAAAATCCAAATCATTACTACCATTGAATATGAGGAAGATTTTTATAAATTTGGGAAGTTAACAGAAATTTCCAAAGCATCATAAAATCAATAAATATCAAAAATTTGGATTTGTCAAAAGGTAAAAAAGATGGCAGCCAAAACGAATTTCCAAGGAACAGAGAAATAGTTTATTCAAATATAGAAACCTTTTAATAATAAATGTTATTTCAATAAATTTTACTTTTCAATTAATCGGACTTGAATTTATTCGAAAATAATTCTATTAATTTATATAAATTGACATAAATTCCTAAAAAACCCAAAGAAAATTAATAAAAGTAAATTTAAAATACACGTTGATGAAAAATATTATTTAATGACCTCATAAATATACGAGATCACAATCCAAGCCTTAAAATATACTTTATTAAAAAATTTACCTTTCAGCCATTTTAAAAATGGCTAATTCCTAAACTTAATCATAATTGTAATTAGATGTTCATTAAAACTTCTGTTATAGAAGCTTTTAATGAACTGAATCAGGTGCATAAAGAAAATTAGTAATTTTTGTGAGTTAAAAATAAAATTAATAGAAAACAGAAAGCTCTGTCAGATGATCAGTTGCTGTTATAAAAAAATATGCTCGAAAATCGAGACGTATTAAAATTTAAATCAAAGATTTTTAAAATGAGAAAAGAGAAAACTTTAATAAAAGAGCTCAACAAATACCTGAAATAAATCTGGATATCTACTATACAGATACAATAAAATTGAGGCGCTATCACGAAGAATAGATTATAATTCAAATATACAGTACCGTACCATGGCAAGTGCAATCGCACTGGGCCCCAAATGTTCAAAAGGCCCTCAAATTCGTAAAGTGTTTCCTTTAATCTGGTATGAAATTCGGCCTAACCGAAAAATTTTTAAACTTCATAAGAAATTTTAAACAGAAGAATAAATTCATTATTTTAATAACAATTACAATGTAATTTCTTTTAGTTTTTTACACAAGGCCCCCAAAAGTTTCCACACGGCACTGCAAATATATACGGGAAAATGAAGAAATATCATTGGAATATGTTTATAAAAAATCTTTATGGAAATGTATTAATTTAACTTGCAATAAATTAATTTTTAAATAATTCCAAGCGTATACAATATCTAAAAAATATCTAAAAACATTAAATACAATTAAAATATTAAAAATTATAATTTAAAAATTTTTTTTAAATATTTGCATATTAAATAATTTTTTTTGCATATTAAATATTTTTGTAGTGAGTTGTGATTGTATTTGTTTTTCATAAAATTGAATTTACCAAAGAGTATAGATAAAGACATATAATAAGGACTTATCAATTGAAGTTGTGATAAATTAATAATTATTAATGTTTTGGGTTTCTTTTTAATGTAATTTATTTTAATATTAAGAAATTTAAAATATTTAGAAATTCTGTGGGATTTATTAGCAAAAAATTGCGTCCTTGGATTTGTTAATTCAACGCAAAGTTAAACACTATGAGACAGAGATTTATAGAAAACCAACTGATAATGGTTTTTATATTTTCCCAGAAAACCTTTGTGAATTTAAGTATAAGAGAAATATGGTGAAAGGATTGATTTATCGTTAATGGTCTTTATCTTCTACTTTTGCTAATTCGGTAAAAAGTGTTGATAAATTGGTTGAGTTGTTGATAAAGAATGGATATTCTAAATCATTTTTATTGTTGATGATAAAAGAGACTGTTGACAAATTGATTAAAAATCCTAAGGATCCATGTTTTGGAAAGTCTGAGTGTAATTTGTCAAATGAGTGTGAATTGAGTGTTGATTTAAATAATAGTAAAAATGAACAGAAGAATTAATAAGCTAAATTTGTGTTAGTATTGCCGTACTTTGAAGGTTTTATATTATAAGACCGTTTCTAATTCGTGTAAGGTACGCAATATGTTTATTAATAAATCAAAAACTCCGGTTGGATTGTGTTCTGATCTCGTTTATCAATTTACATGTAATGGGTGTAATGCCACATACATTGGAGAGACTTCCCGTCATCTCTGTACTCGAGTTCTAGAGCATTGTCGATTGAAGGGTTTGACCAATATTAGTGAGCACAATAGAGGCTGTAAAAGTGAATAGGAATGTCTGATTTTAGAATTTTGTTGAAAAGTTTTAATAATTATTGGAAACGCGTGACATGTGAAGCATTGTTGATAAAGTCATTAGATACAAAGATTAATGTGCAAAGTGCTGTGACTACGAATGTTTTTAAATAGTTTGATTTTGTAAAATTGTTTTAAATTGATATTTTTTGTTTTTAAAAATTTATTTACTTTTAGTATTATTTCTATTATAAAGTATTTTGTAGAAAATATTATGTCACTTATAAAGAAATCAGAGGTGAAACATAAAAAAGTCCTTATAATAATGTTTTATTAATTTAATAATTGATGTAATAATTTCTCAGTTAATAAATTAAAAACAATTACTAATATTTTCAGCTGGTTGTTTTTTCTTTTAAATAAATGTTTTTTAGTTTTATTCATTTACCTTCATTTAAACAAAAATTTTTAAAAATTTATTTTAAATATATTGCGAAAATTATTTAATTGATTGCGAATATTACTTAATTGATTGAACATATTTAATGATTGCATTCTCTCTCTTTT
>JAKGRZ010000026.1:0-204176 GCA_022537955.1 Schmidtea mediterranea | reverse complement strand
TAATCTCATTCACGTGTGAAACCCTGAGAACAATTCGAATAATAGTCAATTTAATAATAATAGGAGAATTTTTAACGCAAATTACCGTAGAAACAATAATAATAATGATAACTGAAATTCTAATAACTACCGAAATTACGACGCTACTATTAAAGAAAATAACCTCTATATTATCGGTTCGAGTACGAATAACCGAGCGGGTAAACTTCCTCGTAGTATAGCCAGTTTTTGCCGCCCGCCTATGAATCTAGCCACAGACATTGACCGATTTAGTTAGAGAATCCCACCAAAGATAGAACAAGTTTTTGGCGAGTTTTGATTAAAACAATTGACGGGCGACCACTGACCGTAATCCGAGAAAACTAACCCCAAGTTGCTGACGCAGAAGATAGTAGTGAAGGCACCCCACAGTGGGGAAGCGTAAAACCGAACCCCAGACGTGAGAAAGTCTAAGATTTAGAAGACCAATCAAGGGTAGTTTAGCGGTACGAGATCGGTAATGATTCTCTATATATTTTACTCCAGTGCGGGATTCAGTCCAATAGAGAGCTTGCTACACATCACGCCATTTTCCTAAATGTCTAAAACACTGCAAGCCCCTTCTCGACTCGCCGCCGATGCGCCCACTTCTCAAGAAAACCCACAACTTTGTTTTGATTTTTCTTTTTATTCATTTTCCTCTCTCTCCTTTCAGTATGAAGAACAATGACGATCCATCAAATTCCTCGAGAATTCCCCGTCTGCCTCCGTCAATCGTGGCGATACGGCACAAATATGAAGACCTGAAGATTCAACACCGCGATCTTCAGGCTAAGTATGAACGAGTAAAAGGAACCTGGGCTCCTCCAGAAACCGTCAGGGAGCTCAAGCAAAAAATCCTCAGGCTCACCCAGGCGCGTGACGAATTAATCGTCGAGTCACGCGGCCAACGACTGCTGATTCACGAGCAATCAGTGGCGCTTAGGCGAGCATTTTCGGACGTGGAGCTCCGAGCTCATGTCCCCGGGAATGTCCGAGCCGGACAACTCGGCATCATCCCGATCCACCATCTTCCTAACGCTGAGGATTCCCCCGTTCTAACAACCAACGACTCTACGGCAATTGCCAATCCTTCGTCCGTCCTATCCGCTATCCCAGCGGAAACACTGGCGAATCCCGCCACTCCTTCGGCACGTCACCGGCCTAACCGGAACAAGCGACGTCGGGACCGACGCCGTCGAGAAGAAGCGCGGCTCCAGGCGGCAAGATCGACAGCGGAGATGTATCAAATAGACGACTTACCACCTCCGTATCAAGAGTTTGAGACCCCTGGGCTCGACCCGGACATCTGCTATGCCCCGCGGGTCATGTTCTCTTCGCCCCCGGAATCGATCCACATCAACTTAGTGGATGAGGAGAATGAACCACCTCAGGTGGTGCGGGCACTGAATCTTTTGGACTTGGAGATTGACGAAATCGCCATTCTCACCGGCGAAGTTCCCAATATCGGCCCTCGAGGCGAAATCGCAGGACCGTCCTCGCGGAGAAACGATGAATTCCGAGGAGATCCCCCTGCATACCGCCCACCAAAGAGAAGATGTCTCCCAACAGATATGGATGCCGAAGAAAACTAGAGTATCCATTTTGCTAACAGTATTTTTTTTTGTTTGATTCATCCTGATGCGTGATTCAATGTTTTGTCTTAACTAATATAATTCCGTTTTTTATCATGTCTCCTGATATTTTTTTTTTGTTGTTTTATTTGTAGGGGTTATTGTTGAATAACATTTCGTTTCACTCGTAACTCAACAAGCGAAGTGCTGGCGGCGATGGAGATTGGAGGCGTTTGCAAATATATACGGGAATAATCTTTTTCCATGGTTTCCTCAACGAAATTAGGCGGAAATGTGGAATTTAAAATGGGTTTATAAGTAGCAGCGTAAGTCCTTCCAGCGGCAGCTAATAATCCGGGAAAGACGAAGGTCCTTCAAAGAGTAGTGCTAGTAATGGCGCTCACCTGCTCGAATGGCATTCGGCTACTGTACACAGTTCCAACGTGACTCCGGTCACGGGTGTGCAATAGTGATTAAAATCATGTGACGTACGGAGTAGTTACCTCTAGTGGTGGTCAATGAAGATATATGATTGGGATGACTCAATAGTTTAGTTTTTCAAAACTCCTCCACGTCCAACAAAATGTATGAACAATTAAATATAAAATAACCAGTTAGTTTGATTAGGAGTAAGAAACAAAGGTCCAATGATACGATATGGAGTTGATTTGGTTTGGATTGGCTTTTCAGTAGTTTGTTTCTTTGTTTTATTTATTTGATAAATTCCTTGTGATTCATATGTTAATTTCCAAATTTTATTGTCTTTTTAATTTGTTATTGGGTATTGATTTTTTCTTCGATTTATTTTTGATTCTATTTTTTATTTTAATATTCTTTTCATGAATTATAAAACTTACAAAAGAACAAAAAATAAAATAAAAATAAATACAGCATTCACCATAAAAATAGCACAAAAATAATTATTACAGAAGCATATCACATAACTTCCTCCTTTAAAACCGGAGGTTAACGTTTATAATAAAACTTTTTTGTTTTTAATTGCCTCTTGGAACAACAGATAAAAAACATAAAAGTGAAATATATTTACATCTCAAATGTACAGTTGTATTTGTGTTATGTTATCCTAATTTATTGTGCAGAATCAGTTTGTTATCGTGTGTTATTTTTGTTGTTTCGATATGTTTTGTGATTTGAAACAATCGCTATATTTGTTGTTGTCTCTCTGTTGAATGTATTGTCGAATGAAACGTGTTTTTGTTTTGAATCTGTTTGGGTGTTTGCTGATGATTGTTTGTTTGAATGGTAAGGTTTTAATCTTCTAATGTTTATTCTGATTTTTCAGTCGTTTATTAAAAGTGTGCCGAAATTTTTGTTTATCTCTAATGTGGGTCATCGTATTTTGATTCGAAAACCTTTGTAAATGGTTTTTTATGAGTGCCAGTCCTGTAGTTAGCTTTGTTTTGTTTTTGAGTATTCCTTTTAAATCATTTTCCTCTTTTGTTGTTTTGGCTGTTTGCTTTTCTATCGAATTTTGAAGATTCTCTGTTAAATTTGGGAATTCCGAATACGTCCGAATACTGATTGGCTAGGACTTTTATTTTTCGTGCTTGAACCTATTAGAATTTCTGGTAGTTTCTCAAAACCAGTTTGTATCGTTTGCTTTTGTTCGCATTGATTTTTGAGTGATCTGTGTAGTCTTTCTACTTTTTCGTTTGATTGTGGGTTGTATACCGTAGTTCTGACTTTTTTATTTTATATTTTATACACAGACCTTTGAATAAATCGGATTCGAACTGTCTGCCTTGATTGCTGACAAGTGTTTTTTTGGTATCCGTATCTTGCGAACCAGGTTAATTCTAGTTTTCTGCAGATTGTTGCGGCAGAGATTTCTTTGATTGAAATTGCCTCGAACCAGTTTGTATTTCGGTCGATTATTGTGAGTAAATATTTATGTTTATTGTTGGGTGGCAGTAGGCTAACTATCTCTATGTGTTTAGTCTCGAAAGGTTCTGTAGTGTGAAAAATGGCTTTTGTTGTCTTGAAAGTTTTTGTTTTTTCTAGCAGTTTATGCATGAGTTAACAAATTCTTTAATTTTTTTTCTCGTGTTTGGCCATACAACTTTCGTGCGCATGAGTTCATATGTAACTTTTGTTCCTGGATGGTAGATGTTGTGGAATTGTTTGATCAGATCTATTCTATATTCTTCAGGTACTATTATTCTTTTAACGTTTTCATTTGATGTGTCATACCAAATTCCGCCAAACTCTTTTATAATAAGTGAATTAAGTTTTGAGAAATTTTTAATAGTTGTTTCTGGTTTGTTTTTCACTGTTTCTCGGTTTACGATCGGAATCATGCTGATTGAGTTAGTTTCTGTTTCAATTCGAGACAATGTGTCTGTGAAAATGTTTGCTGCACCTGAGATGTATTTTATTTCGCAATTAAATTGTGATATGTAATTCAATTGTCTGATTTGTCTCGGTCAAGGTAATTTCATTTCCATTGCGTTCACTAAAGGCTTGTGGTCTGTGAATACTGTAAACTCTTTCCCTTCTAGTAAGCATTGGAAATGTTGTATTGTGTCATGTACTGCTAGCAGTTCTCTGTCAAAGGTGGAGTATCGCATTTGATGTGTCTTGAGTTTCTTTGAAAAGAAAGTTATGGGTTGTTTACCGTTGGTTTTTGGTATATGGTTTCTCCCATTGCTATTCCTGAACAATCTGTGTTGATGATGTAAGTTAGTTTTGGATCGGAGTAGTTTAGTAAACTTGTGTTTGACAGATTTGTCTTTGCTTTTTCGAAAGTTATTTCTAATTCTTTGTTCCAGTTAATTTTGACATTTCGTTTAATTTTGTTTAATTAATTTAGTGGAGCGAGGATTTCGCTGCATTTTGGTATATGTTTGTGGTATAAATTAATCATAACAAGGAAACGTCTTAATTCCCTTGTTGTTTTTGGAAAAGGGAATTCTTTGATTGCCTTTATTTTGTCTTCTCAAATTTTTGTTCCGTTTTCGTTGAATATGTGGCTCAGGAATTTGATTTCATGTTTTAGAAATTCGCATTTCTTAATATTAATTTTGAGGTTGTGACTGTTGAGTGTTTAAGGACTTCTTTAATGTCTTGTATGTGCTCGGATTTGTTTGTTGATGCAATTAAAATGTCGTCTAAATATGCTACTGTGTTTTTGTGATTTCGCAGTATTTGATCCAAAAACCTTTGAAAGGTTGCGGCGCATTTTTATGACCAAAAGCATCCTGTTGTATTCTTATAGACCGATTGGTGTGATTATTGCGGTCCTTTTTATATCTTCTTGTCGGACTGGTATTTGGTGGTATGCCTTTTGCAAATCAAGTTTGCTGAAGTAGTTTGGATTGTGTATTCTGTTGATAATATCATTTATTATTGGAATGGGGTATTTGTCGGGTACAGTTTAGTACTCTGTAATCCCCACATGCTCTCCATTCACCATTTATTTTTTCTTTAAGCATCAGTGGGACGACCAGTTTGAGTTTGAGTGTTGAATGATTTTGTTTTCTAATAAGTCGTTGAATATTTCTTTTGTTATTTCGAGTTTTTTGTTGTCGAGTTGTCTCATTTCAGCGTGAACAGGATTTCAATTCGTTAAAATTGCATGTTCGGTTATGCATTTGGTTGTGTTTTCTACCGATAGTTTATCTGTGATGGTTGGGTAACATTCAAGTAGTTCCTTGATTTCTCTTGGTGTCGAGTTTTTTGTGATTGATTTTGTATTTTCACTGTTTTTGTTATGTTCCTCGATATTGTATGTTACAGTTTATTTCGGTATTTGAGTTAGTTTTGTTTGGTTTAATATTCAGGTTTTTGTTTGTTTCTGTTGTGTTTCTTATTATTTTTTTATTTCGGCAGTCAACCAGAAGGTTATAATTTGATATAAATTCGGCGCCTAAAATGGCTTGTTTTACGTCAGCTATGATAAAATTCCAGCTATAATCTACGTTGCTTATGTTTATTGTTAACGGTTGTTTGCCGTATGTTTTAATGTTGCTGCCGTTTGCTGCACAAAGTTTCAGATTTTCTTCTTTTAACATTTTGAACAAAAATCTGGGTAATAATTATTGAACCTGTGTCAAGGAATTTTGTATTTTTATTTTGCACCGTGAATGTTTCGCTTTCGCCGAATGTTGGTGCTGTCATTAGCAACTTTAATTGGTTTTAGGATTATAGTTATTGTAGGAACATGGTTGATTACATTTGAAAGCCTTGTGCCAGATGGGTGGAAGCTAGTCAAAGGTGAGTACATTTAACATGCACTACAAAGGCCCCGCTATACAGGTTCACGGACTGCCAATAGAAAACATTAGTCCGATTTCTAGCTAAAGGTGAGTTTATACTACTTGCCTTGATCATAAGTGATGGAATACAGCAAATTATTTTCGACAATTAAGTTCAATTTTTAATACAAAAACTAATACATTGAATTATTGAATAATTAAATTCGCTATTATGACCTAAATGTGCTTCAGTCTCAGCTGCCGGATTTCTACCTGATTTTGCATCGCTTGTTCTTTAAAGACTTGGTTCTCAAACTTTTTGAAGTCGGTGTACACTAAACTCTGATATATTTTTAGGTGGCACATCTACAATACAGCATAAACTTTAAAACAGGGGGCGCGGGTTGTTAACCTTTTTGAAATCAAAAGAGCATTAAAAAACAGAATAATGTTTGCAAAAACGAAACGGAATCGTGTCTCAGCATGTATTGGCAACCCCCTACTTCCAAGTGCTGCGTTAGAAAATAATATGTATATAAATAAAATATGTCTCGATATTGATTGATGCAAATATATTTATTGAAAACACAATTAAAATTACAATACTTTTAAAAAAATGTGAAACTTAACATTTGATTTTTTGGTGGAACACTTGAAAGTGCATTCCATGGGTATTCCACAGAACATGCTTTGAGAATCAAGGCTTTAAAAATGGTATTGACTTGAAGGTGATTCTTCAACCGATCGGGCTTAAATTAGATAATTTCCATTTCATTTTTAATATTTCTACTCTTTGATTTACGTCTTCTTGCTCTTTTAGTAGGCGATTTATATCTTTATGGAAACTTGCTATTAGTTTCTTCTCTAAAATTATAGAAATTATCGGTCACCTTTGGGATTACTTGAAATTAAATGGACTCGTATAATCATATTTAATGTAAATGAAACAAATTTTGGAGAAATCTGACTCTGACTATGAAAATTATTTTCAATGGTCTATAGAGGTATATTATTTTAATTATTACTATTTAGATAATTGAATAAAAAATCTCTCCATTGGTAGATGCAAAAGGGGATAGAATTTAATGATCGAAATTGCCATAAAATCCAAATGTTCCGAGGAAAATATTGCAAAATTGAAGAACTTATTAAACTTGTGACCTGAATAGTTGTCATTTATGTTTGTAATAAGGTTTATCAAAAGGTTTAATAAATTCACACTAAAACCTCGATTTGCGTCGTTAATTGGGTCCCAAGAAAGACGACGCAAATCGAAATTAATTTTTCCATATAAAAATGTATTTTGTTAAAACTATTTTTATTTCAATCATTATGTATATATGTAATACATAAACCAACATTAAATTTAATACATAAATTCATTAAAATATTAAATAAAATATAAAACATAAATTCATTAAATAACAAATAAAATAACATAAAAATTCATTCAATAAAAAAATAAAAATTCATTAAATAAACAAAATATAATATTCATGGCACAGAAACAATTTGTAAATTTCTTTTTTGGGGGGCTTACCATCCCCATCAGTTGATGCAATAAGTTGACTAAACGTTCATCTTAAAAAGTAACATTTAAAATTTTATTTAACACCTTGATGCTACTCTGAAATAACAAAATTTCAAAAACAACGCAACTTCGAAAACGACGCAAATCGAGGTTTTAGTGTATAAATATCTTTGTTGTTTAAAAAAACTAAATAAATCAAGTTTATTAAGAATAATTACACAAATTTTAAAAAATATTATTGAATATAAAATATTAAAATATTAGAAAGTACTCTTGAAGTAATTAAGTGCTGGATACGCGCCTTATAAATTGAATTAATTTAATGTTTAAATAAATTAGTAATTAATTAATGTTAACATAATATTTTCTACAAAATTTGACTATGAATCAGATTTATTTAAGGTATTTAGCCTTTTTCAAGTGAAATCACTTGAAAAAGGCTGTGGCGAAAATTCGTGAATACCTTAAATAAATCTGATTCATAGTCAAATTTTGTAGAAAATATTATATAATTTATAAAGAAATCAGAGGTGAAAAACAAAAAAAGTCCTTATAAAATTAATGTTAAGTTAGTATAAATGTCTCATGATCTCGACATAGATTTTAGACAATAATGTCAGTTTGGCTGCTAGTCAGAAGTAGAAAATATAATAGCAAGTCATAGAATGAGAAACCATAACACAAAATTCAAACCGGATCAACCTAACTCGCTTCATTCATTTCAACCAAATATCAAAAAGAATATAACTCAAAAATTTTGAAATTTAGTTTTAATTTTAAAAATAAGAAAATTATCAGTTTAATGTTATGTTGAAATGTGATTTTGATTAAAACTGTTGTAAATTAAAAGATTGAAAATTGAATAAATTTAAATCTGGCATGCTCAACTTGTATTGGCCTCAGGGCCGTTTATTAATTTTGGGATGTTGTTAGGGCCGGAACAAACTTAAGGATACAGTTTCAATAACATTTACATTTAAACAAAACGTATTAAAGTATAAATTATATAGTTAAATAATCGGCATATACAGTTAATTAAAATTACCATTCTTTTAAATTTCAAGATGTTTGCTTTACTTTTGCATATTAAAATACTTGAATTATTTAGCAAATCTCGTTTTACAGAATTCTACCATACATCTAAAATTCTAAAACATTAATCATCGCCACCCGTCTATTCTAGTGTGATATTCGACACTTTTTGTCGTGACACAGTTCAGAAATGCTTGCCATAATATTTGATGTTGCCACACGAAGTTGATTTGAAAGATTATCATCAGTCATCCTGCACCTGTTTTTGCTTTTAGTGAGTTTCATTTTTGAAAAAACTGTTCGCATATATAGATGCTAGGAAAAAGTGATACCATTTTAAGCGCATGAAATCGAATTGATGGAAATTTTACTGAGAAACATAAAGTTTAAAAAATTGAATCAAAGATACTTCATAATGTTTTCTTTGCAGGTCACTGTTGCACTGAAGTTCAATCAGCTTTATTTAAACTGAGCCTTGTGCAGCCTCTGCATTAAAATTGAATGGATCTGAACATAATTTGAAATCATGTTCATGAGCTGCAAAACCTGAAAATCTTGTGCCGAACTCTGTTCTCAGAATTGAAATTTGTTCAGTATACTTCTTAATTTTATTCAAATCTTCATTTGTTTTTTGCATACAGTCAGACATGGAAAAAGCACTGTGTCACCTTTTGAAAACTGAAATTCCCATAGTTTGAGTTTGGCTTAAAATGCTTTGACATGATCATAGAGATTGTTTACTAGTTGACTTTTACCTTCTAATACTGTATTATTATTATTCAGATGAGTTGTGATGTCAACCAAAAAAAGCTAAATCTAAAATACAACTGGCATCCAATAACTCCGGAACAAACTTTTCCTTCATTTTCATGAAAACTAAATTTTCTTTATAAAGATTTTAGAATAGCCTCAGAACCTTTCCGCTGCTGTGCCAGCGAACCTCACTGTAGAAAATGACATCACAGTATTCTATCTCCAGGTCTACAAGAAATTCTTTAAATTGCCTGTGATTTAATCCACATGCTGTGATAAAATTGACAGTTTTAACAACAACTGACATCACATGGTATATCTTCAACTGCTTCGCACATAAATTTTCCTGGTGTATAATGCAGTGGGATGCAATAAGTTCTGTATTATTCTCGGATTTGTCCAGCTCGGACTGGAACAAACCAATAATCTCATTCTTTTTCCCAACCATTCTTTCCCAACTCTATCAGTTGTAATCCCAGTTAGTTTTAAAAGATCAAGATTATTTTCTTGCAAAGCGTCTTTAACTTCATCAAAAATATATTCTCCAGTTGTTGTCCCCTTCATACAAGCTAATTTTAGCAATTCTTCTGTAATGTTAAAATCACTGTCAAATCCACGAACAAAATAGTTAATTGTGCAGTGTCTGTCATGTCAGTGCTTTCATCCAAACAAATTGAATATACATCGAAGTTCTCTGCTTTTTCGTTCAATACGGCTTCGATGTTATCCGCCATATCATCTATTCGTCTTGTCACTGTCATTCGAGGCACACTGATGCTTGAGAAAAGTTGTTTCTTTTCTGAGCAAAGACAATCAACAGCTGCATCAATGCATTCCTTGATAAATTAGCCATCAGAAAATAATTTCAGTTTTTTAGCAATGATGTCGCTTATTTCAAAACTCGCCTTGGTTACAAATTCCACATCCTTATTCACTTTTGTAAATAATGTTTGCTGTCTTGAGAGTTCTGCCGTTAGGTTCTGAATTTTATCCTTTCTCAGCTGGACATTAAGCTTGTCAAACTTTTCTGCATGCTGAGTCATGTAATGCCGCTTTACATTAAATTCTTTTCTAACAGCAACAGTTTGTTGACAGATTAAGCAAACTAACATATTCTAACAGTCAACAAAAAAATATTCTGAAGTCCACCGTTCATTAAATAAACGGCATTCACTGTATACTTTGTTGTAAATTTTATTAAATTAATACTGAATACTTGATAACAATAGTAAAATTTAATTTTTAATCAAGATAGAACAAGATTTTAAAATAAAGCCAATACTTCATACAAAAATAATAAGACAAGAAACATTGATTGGCTGCTTGCATACAGTTACAGAAAACCTACATGACATTATGAATCATATTAGTCACTAATTGTAAGACTGTAGTTAAACATAATGGGTTAAGCATAAATATTTAAACATAAATAGTTAAACATAAATATTTACTACAGGTACACTGCTGCATTACAGTTGGCAAGCAAATAGAACCCAGATGTGATTTTGATGGTCTAGTAATCACAGCAAGACTTTTAATGGTAATATTCTTGTTGGTAAACGAAGGCCTGTTTACTGGCTATTCATTCTAACTGCCAAAGCGCCGGATCCGGCCCACGGGCCGTAAGTTGAGCATGTCTGATTTAAATCAAGGCTTTGCTAAATTAAAATTTAATCGCTCAAATTGAAAAACATGAATGTGTCTATTTTACTGAAACTTCTGATTTTATTTAAGTATCTGAAATTCTTCAATACTTCCACGGTAATGAGAGATGTTTAAATGTCACGATACAAGAAGATACAGATATTGGAGGAATTATTAATTAAGTTGTATCCTTAATTTTAATAATGCAACCGACTTTGTGGAACCAATTTGCAAAGTTCTTGAAAAGAAAATGTGCATTAACGAGAAAAAAAAAGAATTACAAGATTTATACCAAATTCATTGTTTCTTTGTTAAACATGAAAATGAAACAAATTAAAAAACTTATATGAGTTTATTAAACGCTGAAATTTATAGGGATAAAAAACATTTAATCAACATCAACCTAAATGAAATATCAGGTTGGTTGAAAGAATGGCAATGCAATCTAAAACAGATTCAAAACGTTTTAAGCAAACTCAATAGTTTTTATTGGGCTTCACGAAGCCAGATATATAACAGAGGCATACGTTAGAGATGATCAGATGATATGTATTGTCGCAGCTTTCCAATGTGTAGCTAGTGAAACAATTCATGATCTATTTACAATTTTCGTGTGACGAACAATTGCAATGATAAACAATAAAAACAAATGCAATTATAAGTTACAATTGAAAAATTAAATAAATTAACCTCTTCATTAGCGCGATTGCTTGTCCTTCAATTATTTACTAGAAACACTTATCAATTGAGGTTTAGTGTAAGGTTATATTATAGAAACACACAGACTTACTTGTGCGCCGATTTTTAAAAATCTTTACACCTTAATTTTTTTCCATTTCAACACCATCGGATAACACCATGGAAAGTAGTACTCTTACAAAGAAAACAGATCAAAAATGACCCAGAAAGATTTCGTCTTAAGATCCACACTAATTTTTACCAGTCCTTTTATGTATATTGAATTCTATACGTACTGTCTATTGTGCACACCAGCGAATGGAGAGAAAACTCAGTCCAGAACCAAAATATTTTTTAGATCTTGAAATTTATTTCTTTGGTTTGATTTACTTCTTAACTATAAATTACTAGGATACTTCATAAATTGAGTAAAATATTTTGAAATATTTAAAATTAAACATTTTAGTAAAAATTTTCGAAAATGACTTCTGAATTTTCAACTATGCTTTGAATGCCAAAGTTAAAATAAATTATTTGAATCAAGTAATTTTTTCAGAACTTTGTCAGAATACTTCTATGATGTTTTTCCGATTATATCTTATTATCGACAGTGTCAACTTTTGGAGAGGAAAAAACCAAATCTTTTGCTATGAATAAAAAGGGGGCTACTGTGAAAAATAACACGTCTTTACAAATGAAAATTGATATTGGAAAGATTCAGTGATTTTCTGAAAATTTCAAATCCCTCTCAAACGTACTTTTGATTCAATTCTATTATATTTGGCCGAGTCTTAATTCATGTTCCCATTGAAAACCTCCATTTCCACTCGTTAGCCGAGTGTCACTCGCGATCCAAAAGTTGACGAACTGAAAAACCAAGGCGAAATAAATTATTTTAATTAAATTAGATAAAATTAATTCCTTCCTAAACTGAAAATTTAGATTTTACAACTAGTGAACCACATTTTCTCTTTAAACAATAAATTTCATTTCAAAATTTTGAAATTTACCGATTTTATTATCGAAATATAACCGTAACAATTTGTTAAAACTTATTTTCAAAGCTTTGTATGGGAAAAAAATCATATTAAATGCTAAAATAAAAGTTTATTAGAAAGTTTGTTTAGAAGACTCCGTGCGATATCGGCTAATAAATGTCAAATTTTGGGTGTAAATCAGATTTTCTTTGGAGAAGTTTCATTATAAATGTAAAGCCCAATATTTCAGCTATACAATGAAATAATTATTTCTAAAATTGCAATTATTTTTATTAATTAAAATAGATTGGAAGTAAAAATTTTATAATTTAAAAACTTTATGTTTGAGTTTAGCGCTGATTATTGAGCATTTGGTTAAAAATATTTTTCATGTTCACAGTTCATATTGTAGCCTGAAAATCAAAGAATATAAATTTGAAAACAAAATTGAAAAATAATCATTTAAATAAGAGATATTTCTCAAAATATCAGGAACTGCAAGCAGAAAACCAACTGAAATTGAAATTACATATATAAACAAATATGCTACGTTGCAGTATTTTATTTTGAAATATAAAATTAAATCAACATAATTTTGCTTTATTGATAACATTATGAGTGATATAAAGCCAAAAGCAGATGTGAAACCGAAGAGTGATGCTAAATCGAAGCCTGCGAAAGCAAAATCAACACCGAATCATCCTCCAGCTATGGATATGATCAAAGCAGCGATTAAATCAAGCCAGGATCGCACAGGGATGTCGTTGATTTTAATTAAAAAATTTATTCAACAAAATTATAACATCAATATCGATAAGTACGGTCCGTTTTTGCGTCGTGCGCTTAGTCATGGAGTTGAGAAAGGAGTTTTGATTCGCGTTGGCAACAAAGGAAAAGGTGCTTCAGGAAGCTTTAAGCTGCCATCTAAGAAGGATGCCAGCAAAACAGATTCACTTGAAAAGGTCTCAAAGAAGCCAGCACCAAAAAAGCTGATAAAGAAACCTATGAAGAAAACAGAGAAAAAAGTTGTTGCTAAAAAGCCTATAAAGAAAGTCGAAAAGAAGGCAGAAGAGAAGAAAGACGAGAAAGTTGATAAAGTCGATGATAAGAAAGTAGTTAAGAAGTCGCCTGTAAAAAGACAAGCCGAAAAAAGAAAATCGATAACACCGAAAAAAGTTGTTAAGGTTGATGCACATAAATCCAAAATTGCTAAAGCTAAAGCAACTCCAAAAAAGGTTGCTCCGAAAAAAACTCCGAAAAAAGCGCCTGTTAAAGCAAAGAAGTAAATTTTATAATTGAGAATGCTAACGGCCCTCTTTAGGGCCACATATGTTGATTGTGCTGTAAATGTTGTACATAAATGTAAATATATTTCATGGTTTAATAAAGATTGGCTATTAATTAGTACTGTAGTAATTATTTATTCTTTAGTGTTAGTAAATTAACAGTTATCAAACATGATTTTCTGAACTTTAACTAATATTAATTATTTAATTAAAAGTGAGTTAAAACATTTTTAAAGAATGTTTCATGATATTATGAATTTAACTTTTAGCAGTATTTCTAAAATGAAGTTTTGCTTGCAGAATTGTCGTTACGATGCTCTATCAGGATGCAAGGCAACGGTGAATCATGACTGGTTTGGCAATAATTTATTGAATACGCAGTTGGACTTGTATAATTTTTGTTATTTTTTTAAATGTAACAAATTCATAAATGAAACAGTCGATTTTTTTCACGGATATTACAAATTCTTATTTGGATTTCTTGAAATACTGTTAATTAAATAACTTTAAACTCATTGCACTAAATTTACTATTGAGTTATGGATTTATTATTGAAAGCATTCATAATAGTAATGTCAGATTTCTTTTAAATATATTAGTTCCTACTTGGTGGGCTGTAATTGATTTTTGAAACTTGGAGCCCCTGACAAATTGACTTACAATACATGTACTTCCACTCAAAAGCTTCTGCTAGGTTAGGCAACGTTGGTAATGAGCTGTCGGTAGAAGGCTTGTGTTCATCTTTTACTTTTCTTGTCTAAGGCCAAGGTTTTCAACCATTATTTTCGTTGTACCACCAGGTAACAAATTTTAATGTCGGCGTACCTTCAGCAAAAGTAAAATCAAAAATAACTTAAATTATAATTATAATACCCACTATGTTAAGACGAAGTTTTAGAAATTTTAAAACAACAAGACACACGATGGACGATTATAATCTTTGAAATTAATATGGTAAAAATGTTAAATTTAAATCACACTTTATAAATAAATATTTATTTTTCGCGTATCACTTAGTGTTATTTGGCGTGTACCATCGGTTGAAAACCGCTGGTGTAAGGTATAAATTTTAACAAAATGAAATAAAATTATCCGCTATCACTACAATAAAGATCACAATTTAAAGTCAAAACGCTTTTTCCAGGGTGCGACAGAGTCTATTGCCTGCCTACTCTGATTTCCCTGATTTTTTTCATTTGTGTTGGATGGCGTCGTCTTCGTTCTTGTTTCCTTCGTTTTATATGCTAATTGGGCTGGTTTGAAACCCAACATGTAAATTACAGAATTTCTCTCCTGACTGGTCATTTGGGCCATTTCTAGTGTCTTCATTTGCGTCTTCAAGACGCGGACTTCAGCTTTCTCAAGCTTTAATGCTTCATGTAGAGTTTGTATTTCTGGTGAAGTTGTTTTATTTGTTCCGGGCGAAACCAGGTGGCTTCTAGTTGGTTACTGCGTTGTTTCTCTCGGATGTATTTTCAATTAATAATTCGTCCACTAAATGAAAATTAATTTTAACCTCTTGACAATTATATGAAGAAAATTGTATAGGTTTACTCTACTAACAGAAAGAATCTTTCACCTGATGCTTATTAAACGACCTTTAAATTATAGCCGTTAGAATATGGGGTTTATTGTTTAAATACATGTAGTTCAAACTAACTTTTAAAAAGGTTTTATGACACATCATTTGCCATCGCAGTACATTGATTTCATTAACAAAATATCATAGGTCTACCTATAATAGACATTCGAAAGTAAACTATTACTAATTTAGTAGTACTAAAAAACTATTAGTCAATTTCTGAGTTTATAGATTTTCACATTTTCGTATTTTAAATAGCCAAATGCAGCGGTCGGTAACCCAAATGCATTGGCGCGCCACAAATAGATAATTAAAACTACTGCATATTAAGGCGTGCCTAAAACAAAACAAAAACCATTGTATATGAAGATAGTTTTATTTGTGTAGTAAAATTTACGCCTTGCACAAAGACCTTATTATAAAACTTCTTATAACACATTCTTTTCGTCATCTGAATAATCTCCACTACTATTACCGTATTTTCCCCATAATTAGACCTAACATGTATTATATACCGAAATAACTATAAGACCTACCCCGAAAATAAGACCTACCATAAACATCTCTAATATAAATTAACGTACCGAAATAAGTACAATATGGTATTCAAAAACAATAAATAAACAATTCAAAGATTATCTACGAGCAGAAATAAATGATTATGTTGGGTTTTTATATAGAAAGTCGGTGCTTAGGTCTGACTCCTTGGTGTCCTTCTTTAATCGATTTAATTAATTCAACACAATATGATTTATTTCCAATTTATATATCACAACTTTATTCACAACTTTCACAAAAATCGATTCAATTCACAATACTCTACATAATTACTCTGCACGATTTCACAAAATTCAATGCGTAGGGATACGTCCTCCAAAGGGAGATGTCCCTGTCTGGTACGCAATTTGTTTGGTTGGTTGATTTACCTTTAAGTTTATTACCACTTTTAATCCGCTCTCTGAAATATTCTCTTCGACCAACTGGCAATTTTGTTGATCTGCCTTTTCTTTTTATACTCATCTCGCAACTCAAGTCACCCACAAACTAAATTGGTTTTGGCATTTTTGACATCTCTGTCCAAAACCAAATTAGTTATTTATCGGGTTTCCATTTGTTTACAATAATTATTTTGGTGGCGGGTTTCTCTTTTATCCCGGGTTTTCTTCGTCAACCAATTTTGTTTTTCGTAATTAGAAAATTTGTTGAAGTTCCAGGTTTCTCACACTATTCGGGTTTTCTGTTGGCTCGGACTTCCCATTAGCTCGGGTTTCCCATTTGCCAATTAATTTTAAATTAATTTCTATTTTTATTAAATATTTCCTTCTGGGGACCCCCAATCGATTTAATTTTATTATATTTGAGTTCGTCTTGTCGTTTGACATCCGCCCATACCCGTTCACCGCGATAAATATTTATTTTAAAATTTTAATTGATTTTGCCTTTTTAATTATTATTTCGAATATCAATGTTTTTATTAATTTTCAATTTTTACTTTTATGCATTTTGTTAACCCCAACAATTATATTGAGAAGAGAATGGTTCGGAATCAAAGTGGGAATTATGTTAAGCCAGACAAACATGAAGTTGTATCCTGGGTTATAAAACCCTGGAATGGGATCACGGATGATAACTTTGGTAACGCATTACGAGCGAGATATCTGGATAAAAATTATTCATTCAGAGATAGTCACATTGCCAAACATGAAAAATTGGGACCAATGGTGTTACAAGAATTAGAATCCCAGATAATTTAACCAGTGACGAGAGAGAATAATAATGGGGACGATGTGGGAGATTTGTTGACATGACTATATTTGAATAAATAACAACTTGGAATTAAATTATATTTATTTAGAAAATATGGATTTTAAAATAAGACCTAATTTGATTCTTTGTTCTAAATATGAAATAAGACAGTGTCATAATTTCGGGGAAATACGGTATCAGCTTTTCCTTATCATCATTGTTGATATCAATTTCATCAACTGATCACCAAATTTCTTCTTCATTCATTGTAGATTTTCTAAATGATATAAAGATAATAAATTATATATAAAATTCAAATATTACCTGATATTTTACATTTTACTAAGCGTTACGTCAAATGTAGATGATGTAACACCGAATACAACAATAGCAGAATAAGTTTGGTACGCTTAATAAATTAATAATAAAGCTTTTAGGAATAAAAATCTTAGCAAAGTTATGTTTGTGTCTTGAAGTTGTTTATAGAGGGTTATTGGAGGACTTTTATATTTGTTAAAGGAGGAAAGCCTTTTTTATACTTTTCATAATCTTTTAAAAATTGAGGAACATTATGTTATTTTGCGCTGAATTTTATATTAAAATTTAAAAATGGGATTTTAAGTAAAAACAGTTTTAACACAAAACAAGTTTTTTAAAATTTAAAATTCGATAAAATTGTAAATTATCTTATTTAAAAATTTTAAAAGAAAAATTTAGGCTAATCAAAAAACAAAAATAAATTTTAAATGAAAACCAGAACGTATTTGAGGATTGAAGAAAGCTATTCTGGAGGAAATTGAAGATGATTATTTGATAATCGAAATTTTTTTCATAAATATAATCATTACTTTGCAACAAATTATTATTTACTAATCTGATATTTTAATTTATACTGATACCAAGCCATCACTTGCTTATATTATTATTATTATTATTATTATTATTATTATTATTATTATTTACTTTAAAGTTTGTTGAAAAAGTAATTTTTTTAATCTAAATATAACTCAAACTTACATACTTGTTACAATATATTAAAAGCAAATAAATAAAAATATTATTATGGTTAATTATTAAAACGTAATAAACTATTTCAATAAAGAAAATATATATCGATATACCCTTTGAAAATAGGTACCTGCTTATACTCAACAACACAATTGACTTTTTAAACAATTGCATCATAGCTCAGCCACTCAGTCAAATTTTACCATTGATCACATAATTGGTCTTTAGTTCATGGGTGTAGGATTTTTCTATGGGTAATTAAGAATTTTGTAACTTTACTGTTCGATAGATAGCAAAGTTCAGGTGCTACTATATATATGTTGAGGTCTGTAAATTAAAATTAAAAATTTAAATAAAATTTAGGATAATAATTCAAATGGAAAGTAAGCGAAGAAAAAGGCAAATAAAAGCGGGATCGTGCACAGAATTAATAGTAAAGGAAAGTGCGATGGAAACAGTATTAGAAAATGCAAAAAGCAATTACGAAAGGCGAGAATCCGGAAATCCGAGAAAAATCAATAAATGGAAAAATCATCGAAATCGAATGGGAAAAACGGGACAGTTATAGATTAGCTAATGGTCAACAAGATGACGGTTAGGGATTTATCAGAAAAGGGTTAGAAAGGGTTGAAAAACATTCAAATGTATGAAAACAGAAAACGTTAATTAATTAATTAATTGGCTAATGGAAAACCCGAGCTAATGGGAAACCCGAGCCAATGGAGAACCCGAGAGATGAAGGAAACCCGAGCTGGGTAAACAAGAAGAAAGGCAAACAAAAGGAAGATTTGGGCCCATTAGCTTGACACAATGATTAATGGGAAAAGAGTAAGGAGAAGATAGCGCGCGTAGGAAGACCGGTAAGGCCATTAATTATCTGGATTCGTTGGACCATTATGGATGACAGCCGAAGCAAACACGTAGGAGAAAATGTCAAACGAAAGATTGGCTCGGCATTAACCATTTGTCATCCTGATTTCGAGGAGTATATAAGCAAAGGGAAAATCAGAGAAAATCGGCATTCTGCCTCAGCTAGGGTTCGAAGAATCAGACTGTAGGAAAAGTGGTAAACGAATTAGGGAAGTAGGGAAAAGAAGAAATAGAATTAAGAATACGGAAAGGCAAAAAGGGATCAAACCAAACAGAAACCGAGGAAAACGAGAGTCAACAGAACTAAAGGATCAAAAGGTGAATATTGTTTGTTTGCAAAGCATCAACGCCGAGCAGAGAATCGTATAAACTTTGATTGGTCATTGTAGCGTGATAATAAATTGTGAACCTGTTGTTTCAATATACGTTGGGTCGTTCATTGTTTTAATTTAAAGAACACCAGGAGTCAGAGAGAACCGACTTGAAATAATCCAAAACCCAACATATAGTTTATTTTATGTATATATCATTGGAATATTTTTCCTCTTTCATCTTGTATCAGGTATCTGTGACGATGAACGTTTTGCACTATTCTATATAGCAATTTGTATCTTTCCTTGTCTTTCGTCCTTGATTCTACTTTAACCAGTACCTCATTTTCTACATCGAATGCTCTTTTTGTCTGGGTTATTTCTTGGGTACTTCCTGTAATTTCCTCTTTTTGTAAAACTTGTGTTCTACTATGAAATTGTTCCCTAGCTTTCCTTCAAATATAACTTCTGTATGCTATTACATTTTCACAACCGCTGCCATCTTTCCGCGATAATACAGCTCCAATTGTATACAAACCAGCGCCTGTATCTAGAATGAATTCTTTTTCGAAATCCGGAAACCCTAGAACAGGCGAGGACATTAAAGCATTTTTCATATTTTCGAATACGACGTTGCAAACATCAGTCCAAATAAGCTTTTTGTTGTTAAACCCACATAATTCTTCTAAAGCGCTAGCTTTTTTCGTGTATTCCTTGATAAATCTTCTTTAGTAAAAACATATTCCCAAAAAGCTTCTCAGATTTTTGACACATTTTTGCCTCCAGCTTTGAATAGTGCGCCTGAATTCCCTTTTTATTGATGATGTGGCCTAGAAATATGACTTGGCTTTTCAGGATGTGACACTTTTCGGAATTTATCCTCAGATTTGCCCTTCTAATCTTGTCAAGAACCTCATCTAATACTTGATAGTGCTGATCGATCGTCTCTGTAAATACCAAAATATCGTCTAGGTATACCACTGCACATCGCATACCCATTAATACTTTTCCCATTAGTTCTTGGAACGTACATGGTGCTGCAGCTATTCCGAATGGCATTCTGTTAAAACAGTATTGGCCTGACGTTGTTGAAAACACCGTTTTCAACTTTGACTCGACTTCTAGTTCTACCGGATAATATGCATTCTCAAGATCAACTGAGCTGAAATAATTTGCTACACCTAATTTAAACAAAATCTCTGTATATTTGGCATAGGAGATGTTTGTCTCTCTATAACAATGTTTAATTGTCTGAAATCAAGTCATCTTATTTTTCTTTCTTCCAAACGTGAATTACATTTCTTGATATAGTTCTCCCATAAACTTTTTACTGCTTCATCTATTTTATCTACCAAGTTGACTGGTTGTCTATATGGTCTTATATTCATCGGTTTTCATTGAGTTTCTATTTTATGCTTCAACAACTTTGTTCAACCGATGTCCTATTTGTCAGCCATAAAAACATTTTGATTCTTCTTTAAAATGTTTAGAAATATTGAGTTATCTATTTTTAACGTATTCTTTGCTCTTTGAAACCGTTCCGCCCCTGTCTTCCCAAACTTTGCATCGATACCACATATATGATCTTGCTGCGTTATCACAGTATCTTCTCTTGGCCATTTCAGTTGTATATCAATTGCGTTTGAAACTCTATACTAACAATTACCTCTGAAGTCATATATCTTACTATTGTAAACTTTACCCTCCTTTTCTGCATTTATTTCCACTTCTAAGATTGCTTTACATATAGCTTCTAAATACTGTTATTGGCACACCTCAATGTGTCCGTTGTTGCTATTAGTTCTATATCTTTAAGTTTCTCGAGTTTAATCTAACTCATGACAGTTACCGTAGCTTCCGTATCGAGCAAGCATTCCATTGTTTGATCTTGTATTCTAATGTTTACACTTGGCCGGCCTTGCACTTTATCATAGCTGATACTACCATTTTGCCATTCGTCTAATATGAGTACTTGCATTCTTTCCTTTCAGCAAAATCCTTCTTTATGAATCTGTTTACTTTCCACACTAAATTATTATCATCTTCAATTACTTTTGTCACCTTCACATCTTCATCTATTATTTAGGAGTCTGTATTGTTATCAAATACACTGCCCCGATTTCCTCTTCTATCGGGGCGTTAGCGTTTGGGTATTCTAAATATTAATCTTCTTTCCTTTCATCTATGTATGCTATGTATCTCATGCTAGCATTTCTCGTTTTATCTTTCGTTCCATGATAACTATTTCGTTTTTCGTATCGATCTTGTTGTCTGCTGACATTCTCATTGGTTCTTCTAAATCTCATTCTCTCCAAATTGTGTAACAATATGTTTCTTTATGACATCCTAAGTTACACCTATTGCACCTTATTTTTTACCATCTCTGCTTAGGTGTCCTGGGGTATCACATGCATAACATGTGACTACATTTCTCTGCACCTGTGGAAACTGACCTTTTACACGTCCTTGTCTTCCACAACCAAAACATGTAATTGCCTTCCTTATTATGCAATCTCACACTGTGAGATGTCCAACCTTCGATTTTTGACACATTATGTCATGCTTCTAGATATTCTCTCGACTCGTTATTATATCCCGTTGAACCCACATCTCTTGGTCGACTTGTTACCGCATCTCTGTAACTTCTTGGTGTGTTATTTTTGGCATCCTTTCTATTCTGCGACAATACGAGATTCATTCAACTTCGTAATTTTTTGATTAACTTCCATTGTTCCTTTGGTATTATTTTAAACATAATTCTCTTCTCAGTGTTTTCTCGTCAGCACACTGTATCAACAGATATTCCGTTAAACTCATGCCCTAAAATTTTGTTAACTAACTCTTCTATAATTACAAAATAATTTTTGGGTTGCTCAATCGTTTGTCTATAGGACAAGGCTGACTGCAAGTCCTTTGCCAAAGTTGTCATTTTAATAAATGCCTTCCGAAATCTTTCTTTATAGCATTTAATGTTCGTGTCGACTCCTATGTAAACGCTTCTTATGTCTTTGTCGATTAATAACTCGACCTTTACCTCTTGCCTTGACACGGGTATCTAAACCACTTTGAAGTATTTTTTCGCATTCTTCGATGAATGCCTCGGCATTATCCCATCTATGAAAATCTTTTTGTGAATTTAAAATTTTTCTTTCTAAATATTTTTTTAAATTTCAAAATTTTCTGATATTACTGCGAAGTTAAATGACTTGAATGTAGATCTGCAAAGAAAAGATAAAAATGTAATGCACACGATAAGTGCAGTGCAATGCTTTAACCGAAATTAATCTTGTGGAAAATGAACCTAATAGAACAAAGGTGCGCAAACTAGATGGCGATCACCCGGATTGGGGCGCAGAAAATTTTAAAGTTGTTAGATTTTACAAGCGAAGTATGGGTTTTTGTTGAATATTTATTGTTTTTTTGCTAAAGCATTAGAACTGTCATTTTCATAATATTTAATTTGTTCAATTTTCAAGATATAGAAAAATAAATTTTGTTTATTTTATTTACGTCTTTTTTTTTACCGTGGCGTTATGATTTTATATTAAGTCGGGGAGACCAAAAATAAATATGTTGAAAATGGGTGCGCAACTTAAAAAGTTTGCGGAAGCCTGTAATAGAAAATGATTTAAAATACTTTCCTAATTTAAAAGAGGTTAATAATAATTCAACTCCTTTTCCTGTGAGTTATTTACCAATTGTTAGTAGTTTAATAGAAGAGTTTGAAAAACGCTTCGCAGAATTCCTCAAGATCGAACCAATTGTGAAATTATTATATGTCCTTTCGTAAATATTAATATCGAAACTCTCTCGCAAGTTATTAGTAACCAATTATAGAGTTGATTTGCGAATTTTCTAAAAATCAATTGGAA
The DNA here is from genome assembly GCA_022537955.1 of Schmidtea mediterranea. Classification (NCBI taxonomy): domain Eukaryota; kingdom Metazoa; phylum Platyhelminthes; order Tricladida; family Dugesiidae; genus Schmidtea; species Schmidtea mediterranea. Next base: position 181,080 of record JAKGRZ010000026.1, on the reverse strand, counting down.
TTTTCGAAGCATGTAACACCGAATCAGTATCCGTTTTTAAGAGATGTTGCATTAAAAATATCTTGCCTCTTTGGATCAACGTACTTACGTGAATCTGTATTTTCAAATATGAAATTCATAAAGAATAAATATCGAACAAAACTTACCAATGAAAATCTGGATAATTGTCTAAGAACAATTCACTGGACATTTCACTGATTACTAGCTGAACAACAATCACTAGGTACTGTATACAAATGACTGAGTACTGTACAACTCACTATATACATACTAAGCACTGACTAATTTACTTATTCATTAAAATTCCCTATTTAAATAATATTTACCCTTTGGACACCGATATTCAAACAACTTAAAAAATAAAATATTTTCTCAATCATTTCCCCTTAAAATTCTTGGTTTGTAACAACACACTATTCTCCCGATATGAAGATGAAAAACAATTCTATTCATCACACAATTGTTTTAATAAATATTATATTTCTGTATTTTTTTAAAATAAGAAGTCGATCTTGAAGCCGCATGAATATACTATTAAATTTTTCATACACAAAATATGATTTTATTATAAAATTAATTATAAAGCAAACATTTAAACAAATATATTTGTTTAAAAAATTATAAAATTATTTGAATATAACATAAAAAAGCCAATCAAACAGAACCTAGATATTAAACGTGCATGGATATTTCCTAGCGATCATAAATTTTAAAAATAATTATATTTACATAATCTAGAAGCTATTCGCAGATTTTTTTTGACACTATTTTTTATACACTCGCAATCCCATGTAATCACAAAGACTATGATATACGGTAAAACTAACAGCTGACGCTGTTGGTGTTTTGATTAAATTCATAGAAAATCCTTTATATAACCCATGAATTAAACCCTCAGAACATATAATTCTAAATGTCCTCCACATATTTTGAGAGTATTCTGGATGACCTAAATCATTGGAGGATAAATAAATAAATTAATAATAATTAAAAGAAAGCGCCAATCCAACACACACACATATATATATTAAAAATTATAAATTCTGTTTTATAAATCTCAATTTACATAAATTTATTTTATTAAATTAAAATATAATAAAATCTATAAAATTTCAATAGAATATTTTTAAATTTCTGAACAAAACTATTTTACATTTAATTTCACCCTGCAGCACAAAATTGCGTTTATTAATATCAATCAATTTACTAAGTCGACCGTATTGGAGAACTTGAGAGCGGAGATCACGGGCAGTCATTCCAATGTAAGTGGGATTGCACCCAAAAATAAAACTTCCACATCTATATCCACAAAGCTAATTCAATCATTGCTAGTTTTTCATTCATTGAATTTCTACATCTCTACCTCAATTCCGAAATCCTTCTCTTAAATACTGGAACAAACGAATAATAACTTACAATATCAGATAAGTAAATAATAAAATAAGCCCTTGCTGCAAAGTAATTATTATATTGATGAAAAAAATTTCGATTATCTGTAATGAATAAAATAATGAAATACGCATTGTTGAATTAAATATCCTAATCTCTTTTTAAGACTCTAGAAGGCAGTAAAAATTTTATCTGTAAAGAATATAATTTCAAAAATCCATAATATTATTCCTACTTCCCAGCATTATAAAAGGTTACCTGTTACAGGACCTGTTTGCATACGTCTTCTGATAATATCTAAAGGATAACAACAAAACTGTCCCATTAAACCAGCGGTGCCACCAGACAAAAATGTTTCTGTTGTAGTCATTTTTCTGTTATTGTGTGCTGAAAAGGAAAACAAAATAAACTGGGTATTTTGCTTTTTCAAAAAAAAAACTCAAATATTTTAATGTTTGAAGATTTTATACACAAAAATTAAAATTTTGCTCCTTATTTTCTTCAATCAGTAAGACCTAACAACTGTATTTATAGCCTAATTGCACCCTAAAGTTTCAATCAAAGTTGATTAAATTTATAAAATTGGTGACTTGCATCAACATTTTAATGAATTAATTTGATAAGTGCCTATTTTAACAGTGGTCCCCAATTTCCTCTAAATATATTGATTTTTCCATTTCTTTTCCCTATACTGTTAGACGCAATTAAATTAAAATTTTCTAACATTTATTTATTATCACAAAAATACAAATTCAAAATTTCTCTCAAAATCTGAAAATTTAAACAACTAATTATTAAACAATAAATGTTAGCAATTATTAAACAATTATTAATAATAACTATCGGTGACAAAAAATATAATTTAAGATAAATTTTAATATGCAAATTTAACACAAATAGTTATTTCAACTAGCTGATCACATTTACAACATTTAAACTATATTATTTTTAAATAGAAGTTTTAGAACTCTCCTTAGATATACAATTAGATATCCAAAAATCAGTATAAATAAATAATTACTAATAGTCTACGCAGGGAAAACTACATGATTTAATTACCTTGTAGTTTAAGAGAGATATCATATCACTTTCTCATCTTAAATATTTTATTACAATTAAATAGAACTTGACATAAAACAAATTAATTATAATAATATAATTTCAAATTTACCAAATGAACTTGAAAACGTCTAAACAATTCTTTTGTACACATTTTTCATTCTTTGACAGCCTGTGTACGCCAAATTAATTCGTGATTTGTATTTTAACATGTTTCTTTAATATTACACACCTTGTTTTATTGATTAATAACATATATCAGCAATTATTTTCTGAATTTTTGAATATATTATAAATACGAGTGAACAGTGAGCACGAAATCTCAAAGTGTATTGCGTTGTGAAGAGTTATTAATGTGTAAATTTTTAGATAAAAATATCCGGTAAAAATATTTGCAAAAACTATAACGGAATTAGAAATTAGATTTCATTGAAAAAACAAAGTTTGATAATAATTAATATATTGAACATTGGACTAGCATAAGTGATAAGTTTAAATAGATAATAGCTTCTGTTTTTCATTTGGATAAAAATTGAACTCAACGTTTAATAAAAACAAAATAGTATATATTTTTTGGTTAAAATTGTTAATTTTTATTAAAATAGTTTTTTCTAGTTTTCACGTCTGATTGCTTTTCATTTTGACATTAAGAATATTTTTATTGTCTGACTATGATTTTTTATTGATATTCACAAATTTTCAGCAAAGTCTCTTCATTTAATTCAAAACTTGTATTCATTCAAAGTTCAAAATTTATTCAAATCAAAATTATATCTTTCATATTTCCGAAAATTTAAACAAAATTAACAACGGCATTTAAATTTTATTTTATGTTATATTTTAATAATTAATATAATAACTTATAATCAGATATTTAAAATATTTGAATCTAATTTATCAAAAGTTAATTTAAATCTTATTTTTAATTTAATTCATTTTTTAAAACTTAATTTTATGTCCGTTGATAATTATGCTTAAATATCCTCACATCCCCTTCTTTAAGAAATCATTCTTCTTTACGTTTCTTTGAATCAATCTTCCATTGGCGTATAAATAAATGTAAAACACGAAAAGGTAGTTGTGCAAAGTAAACACATATTTTGCTCTCAATGTCAACCTTTTCGGACTTACATTTGGAGCATATTTGAAATCTTTGTAAAATTATGACTATGACTGAAAAATCTATTTAAATTATTTTAAGATTTCAAAAATTTGAATATTTAAAAAAAAATTTGTCAAAAACTGTATTAAATATTTAAGATATTTGTAACGTTATTTTACTTTACCGCTTTAAGTTACATGTTTACATGTTTTCTTAAAAAAAATCACAAATATATTTAAAACTTATAATTTGAAATGGTTGAATTTATCTTTTAACTTTCAGAATGTATTTTATGTTAAATTTGCATTAAAAATTAAATAAAATATAAATAAATGCTCGAAAACGCTAAATTAAATAATATCAATAAATTTGTTGCTGTTTGAACGCTTATTTTAGGACATTGTGATTTTATCACCAAAGCCTCACATAAAATTCTTTCCCGCTTATTGTTGTAGTTTTTGTATAAAATTTTAATATCTTATAAATCAGTTGTTCCTTTGCACATTTTTCTACGCTCAATAATATTACTCACACCTCTCAATCGGCTATGTTCCTGAACCCGTGTGAGAAGATGACGGGAAGTCTCTCCAATGTATGTGGCATTGCACCCATTGCATGGAAATTTTTACAGTATTTCAGAAACTAAACCTATTGCGGTTTGAAATTTATTACTGAAATATTTATTGATTTTAACGATTTTGAAACTATTTTAAACAAATTTGAATTGTCTAATGATTTTGTGACAGACAATATAAAATTTCCAAAACCTTCCGAATATGGAATTACCAAAACATGCGATTTATATAAATTAATATACAGCGAACGCTCTATATAAGCGCAATTCATATGAACCAATTTCAATAAAAAGTTGCTTGTAGGGAAAAAAGAAGTATAAAACACTTACCGCCTAGGAAATATTTTTACTTATTTTTTTTTCACTACTTCAGCTGTGTAGAATTAATAAATTTAGTTTTTTTTGCAAAAGAAAACAATTTAACATTATATAAACGTAGTTATTAATGTTTGTAAAAATAAAATAATCAAATTTTAATAAATCTTTGGTTTAACACGGCACTAATTGCCTAAACAAACAAAAATAATTACATATATTTTTTCATAATAGCCTTTTCTCTTATTCTTTGTAATAAAAGAGCCTAATTGCAGGGTAAGTCATTTTCTTTTGCCCATTCTATCACCAAATTAAAAGAATTTATAACATCATCGATGCTTTTTATTAGTGTCCATCCGACATTTTTTCACTTTCACATTTTATAGCCCTGGATTTTCTTCAAGGTCAAACAAATGATATGCTTCGCTTTTGCTCCACTTGCCCAATCCAAAATTTCAGAATCAGCCAAGTTACAATCATTTGTTCGTTGTGGACAGCTGAGCTTACCCCCGAAATGGTCTAAACTTAACTCAACAATTTACCTTTAAAAAAGTAAGTTGCTTATACAGAACAGTTGAACTCAAAAAAGTTGCTTGTTTTGGATATTAAATATTCGTTGATGAATAGGTCTCTCGATCCGACTCCTCGTGTTCAATAATCAATAAGACAAAATCCCAAAAAAGAAATCTTTTTGGTCTTTAAATCTTTTATTTTGGTCGCCACTACCGCCTATGTATTTTCTAAACCTTATTTTGCAAGGTTTGGCGGTTTTATGTTTAACATTATGTTTCTATATGCATCTGTAAGCGTTTTTAGGAAATATATTAATATTTGTTTTAATTAATTGTGTTATATTTTAATTTGTTTTAATTAATGTTTTATTTTATTTTTGATTTCTGCTTGTGTATGTTTTTTCAACAGTCCCTTTTATAATTCGGAAATTTTTTATAAAAAATTTAACTCAATCTAATAGTATTTTATTCGTCTCCAAAATCAAATTTGCCAACCGGTTACCACTTCTCCCGCCCGAAAAATATTGATTTTTACTTTTTTCAAAATTTTAATTAACTTTAATTGATTTTGATAATTTTATTATTTTCATTCATGCTTTCTTATAACCCCAACACTTGTATAGAGGTTGCTTATAAAGAGCATTCACTGTATGAATATAAATGTTTGGTTATTTATCATTCCACAATCAAAAGTAAGAAGTCGAGAATCACAAGTTGTTAATTAATCAAGTAATCGGGTTGTGAACAAACATAATATTGTCATCTAACAAGAAAATCATAATTTTAGATAAGTGATAAAAAATTTAAATTAAAAACAACACTGATAAAAAAATATAAATGACTTACTAGTTACAATATCTTTTATACTTTCAAATACTAGAAATCCAACTCCTGCATATGGTATTATACCTATAATAGTAGGATTGATGCCTCTGTAAAATGCTAGTAACCCTTCTTCTTTTCTCATTATTCTTAGAACATCTAAAAGATTTCCATATCTATATAAAAAATTATTTCATAAATTTAGTGATCATAAATTGATTTTTACCAAGTGTTATTATTAGTTGGTGTTTCACAAAAAGTCTAGTGAACCAGTCAACTCGAATTAAAAAGAGAAATTATGAAATAGATCCAGTCTTACCACCATTAACTTTAATAACATTTATTCCCTAAATTTGCGACTCATGATTTATTACTTTTACATTTCCATATTCATCTTTAGTTTCCTGATTTATTAGGAACAATTTTTTATTAACACACATTTTTAATTTCCTGCAGATAAGATCTACAAGATTGAAATGGATTTAAATATTTTTAAACATGCTTTTGTATAAGTCCAGTGGTTTTCAACCTCTAACTAAAGCTGGCACCCCTATATGGCAGTGTTTTATCGCAGAACCCTTATTTCCTGATAAAATTTTAAATATATATTACTCGTTGTTTTATATAATTGTAAATAGTTTATAATATGTATCAAAATTAGTTTAAATATATCTTTTCAATAAAATGATTAAAAAAGTATGAAATTAAAGTTTAAAGCAATTACACTTCTCGTACTTCAAAAATACAAATATGAATTGCTATACATACTTATAATATTTCGGGACAACTGTGAGATGCCATTGGGCACCCTAGTTTGCCGTGGCACTCCGTTTGGGAACTAATGCATTAATCAATTAAGTGTATAAATGAACTCTGAACTACTTGAATATTGTTATTTGTGAAAATTATGATGTTTGTAACAATGAAGATTTTTTTGTGGTGTTTATCATGGATTTATTGTGATAAACACAAAAAGATGAGAATTTTAGGCATCACATATATAAATTGTATAGAATGAAACCAATACATAAACACTAATCAATTAAAAGCTTTTTAAACATTTAGTCATTTCAATATAATATAATATTTTGGAAGAAAAAATGAAATGTGAGTATAAAAGAAATTTAAATATAAAAAAAAGAAATATATTAATTCAAGTATTTTGCTACGTTCTTCATTAATGTATGAGCCAAGTGAGCCATCGCTTAAAATGGTACATCATACAGACGCGCGTAATGGCGACACATAATTTAGATCAAGTCAATATTACTAGCAAGTAATATATATTGGTCAATTTCGATTTTATAGTTTCTTTTGATTTATTTGGGTACTCACACAGACGCGAAGCAATGGTAATTTGTTTCGAAAATGCTTTGAAATTGAAAATTTTAATTGTGAAATTTAAATTGTAAAGTTTTTTTTAAAGGATATTTGTTTATGTGGATCAATTTTTGTTGGAAGATGTTTTATTTTGAATTTTGGATTGGATATTTTTGATTTGAACTTTGGATTTCAAATATTTTGCAGTAAATAAAGAATTTTTGAAATTTACTTTCATTTTAATGTTCAATTTACTGTTGATTTATCCCAAATGCCTGGTAACGTTATCGGTATTATTTGAGTACTACCTATTCATGCGATGGTGTATTTCAACATGGAAAAACTTCACAACACCTAGTTATGATGCATTTACAGACAGATAACGATTAATTGGGGATACTACAAAAATCAAGTTACGATGAACCCCAATAATCCGATCTACGATGCCAAACGACTAGCCGAATGACCGATAAAAAATTAGCAATGAATGCGACAGAAATTATCTATCTATCTATTAATTGAAAAAACATAAAGTTACGTAATAATAAATATAAAGCTTAATAACTATTTTGCTTTTAATATTTTAATTTTTTTTAATATATATTTTTGAAACGGAAAATTGTGATTTAAATGATTTTTTATTCAGAAATATTTGGTTGGTTTAGGTTTGACAAAGATTAATTCTTTTCTGGCCCGAAGGGGGAAAACCGCATAACTTCAAAAACGTATAAAAAAGAATTAACTATATATATATATATATATATTATTAAACTTTATATTTATTATTACGTAATTATATGGTTTTTCAATTTCTCCGCACTCTAATGATTTTTTGGTTTTATGTGCTTTTCGAAAATTATGGAACGTAACTATATTTATACAACGTAAGCCATGTCTTTTTTATCGGTTTTCTGAGGAACGTTTCTACCACATAAAAAAAGAATTGACTGTATAAAAATTAATAGTAAACGTTTTTTGCTAGTTCAGAAACCCCACCCACCACATGAAAATTTAATATTTGTACAATTGTGCAAAATCCAGCAAATTTTAAAATATACTCAAAAGATTCGGTCTAAATGCAATACACTCCAATTAAATTTAAAATTGTACTAAAATACAAGGTATAATGATTATTACTTATTATAATTCAATTAGAAGTCCATTTTTATCGAAAAGAGTAAATTTCGACAGAAAGAACAATATTAATTGGGAATGCATTTAAAAGCTTTATTAAAACTTATATTTGTTCATGATAAACTGCATCTATGATTATCTATTGATACAATGCAAAAATATATTATGCAATAATAATGCAGACATTGTACATTATACATAATAAAATAAACCTATATGAATTATAAATATAGGCCTACTTATAACATGAATAATAATATACTTGTTTTGTATTATTGCACATTTTTGGTTACTAAATGATTTCTAAGGACTTCAGGTAAACAAGTAATGAAAACGCTACAGCATAGACAGATAGTCTTGTAAGATCTGACACGGGTGCCTAATAGAGAAAAAAATTGCATGTGTTGAAGATTCATTATTATTGCAAAGTTCCTATGAAAGTGTTATTATTTGAAAATTCAAAAAACGAAGTGTCGCAAAAGCAGATTCATAGTGATTGATGAAGAATAGGAATCTTTGTGAGTCCTAAAGTTAAAGTTAACTTTTATAACATCAAAGCCAATGGTAAGAAAAGTAGGAAATTTAATATTTGAACACGACAGTTTTCTAAGTTGTCCTAATGAGAGGCAAGAATAAGAACATTTTCCCAACGTATTTTTAGAGTGACTTAACATGTTTGGCTATATGTGAAAATTCAAATTCATAATTTTGATTAAGCATTCGGATGTATACAAGCTGAAATTTATTACTCAAATCAATGTTATTTTGTAGATCTAACCACTCCAATTGTAACAAATGCGGAATTAAATATTTTAAATCTTAATTCGAATTCAGTTATTAATTTTTGTATTGGCTGGGAATATTTTCGTGTTTCTGAAGAAGTTCTTTTCACGTGTATGAAAAATGTGTCGCGTAGTTTGTTCTAAATTTTGAGTTTGCTTTCAAAAGCTTTGATTTTATCAAACAAGTTATGCATAAACTTGCATTTTCCATGAACATTTATAATTAAAATTCATTGAGATATCGATGAGAAAGGCAAAATCGCACATTCATTCACAATAAGTTGAATTTCGGAAATGAATATTCTTACATTTCCAATAAACAATTGAATATCATTTTTATTAAGTTATTTAAGTTATAGAACATCTGCTCAACCAACGTACTTCCGTGTTATAAATTACATCAATATATTTTATTCACTTTACAAATCTTTTAAAAGTTGGCTCGAGATTTGAAAAAAATAATAAATTGAATTTATCACTGGAAAAAATGGACCGATTGAAAATTAAACTATTTGTAAAATAAGGGAATTTTAAGAATTTTGAATGAAATCGCGGAAGATTCAAGTATCAAGTTAGGATTTGCGGAACCTAAAAAAGTAGACAGAAATAGGATCAATTTTTTACCCTTTGTGCAGTAATCCCGCGTGTGACTCTAGCAAGCTTATTTTTACTTTAACAATCATGAGTTTGACTCCTGATAAAAATTTAAATGAAATAATGCACTTTACTTCACATTTTGCTGTTATGAAATTTCTTTTAAATAATCATTTCAGACACATAATTTATTTAAATAAGTAAAACAACAAGGGGTTAGTTAATAAACAATGTAATTTTAGCAATAAATATCAATTCGTCTATGCGCTCCATTCAAAACATAGATTAACATGGAGCAGCATAAATGATGCATTCGGAGTTGTCGAATGTATTAAAACAGTCTTGTATAAAGAGATTATGGATGAAATAAGAACATCTTTCTTTCATAATATAATAGTAGAGAACACATTTGTGTGTAAAAATCTTGATATTATACATGAAATATACACCAATTTCTGAATTGTCACAAAAAATGTTTTCTGGAATAATTAATTTACTTACACTTAAATCAACAACACTGTTTCGTCCACAGGGAAAATCTAGGAATCGACGGTGCTTGGAAACTGGTGCCTTTTATTAAATAAATCGAAAACCCTTTAAGAATAATATATACAATGCTTAGTATGTTATCTGCAAGAATTGAAAAATTTTAAAAATTAGATTATTTCATTCAGATCTCTCAATAAAGTAAGATGACAATAAAGATATTCTGTACTAGCTGGTATAAAAAGAAATTTGAAGAATCTAATAACTTCGTAAATAACTACTGTTTAAACTATTTTAAAGATTCAAAATATCGAGTAGCATACATGATATTTCATAATTTATTCGAGGAATTGGCAAACATAAATAAAATTTTGCAAAGGAGTAATTTAGCATCGATAAAGACTCACAAAACTGAAAAATAAAATAAAACAAAATATTTAGACGAAGTAGCCTCCTTGATTTTGGAGGTCCAGAACATTTTAAATGATAAAAACAACTGCAATTATCCAATTTATTCGATTACTTTGCGATCATTTAGAATCTAAATTTTGATAGATTTCCTATTGAAGATATAATAGATTGGGATTTTGTGAACTGTTTGAAGATGAAGATTGTTTACGCAAAAAAGGTGGAAGAATAAACCTATGTTATAATTTTATTTAATGAAAAATACAAAACATATTGAATAGAAACGCATTCAAAGATTTAATGATGTATGCTCCGAAACTAGAAGAATTTAAGAAAAATTCGGTTTTCTACGATATTTGTGGAACATTTCAAGTGTCAGACGCGGACTGTGAACGCGGCTTTAGCCTAACGAACGCTTTCAAATCTGAAATACGCAAAAACTAAATTTTAAATATGTAGACAATTTAATGAGAATTAAATCTTTTATTTTTGGTGAAGTATATAACGCTTGGATTAATCGTCAAGAATGAAGTGAAAAAACAAATAATAAAAATTTAAAATTGTATTTGACGGCATTTTTCGAGTTATGGTTTTACATTTCTATGAGAAAAATAACTAAAACATGATTTTCGATATTATGTATTATATAAAAAATATTAAATAATCATTTTTCTTCATTGTTTTTTAATACAAATTAATAATGAAATTCATTAAATAATATTTTTAATATTTTTAAAAAGCGGTGTAGCTAAGATTTGTAGGCCTTTATACAAAAATTATTAATGGGTTCCATCAGTCCATAACCTGGAAGAACTAGGCCAGTGAGAACTCAGGAACATGTCTAGAAAGTTCAATTAACAGGAAGGCGAATATTATAACATGAATTTGTTCATTGTTAATGTGATTGTGATTTAATAAAGCAATAATAGAATAAAAACTATTTAATATTAAAAATTACATAATAATAATAATAATAATTTATTTAGAATTATTTTTTCATCGATTTGAACTGATTTCTCAATATATATTGTGAATATTTATTTTTTATCTACATTGAATTGGTAAAAAGGGCTCCCTATTTTCCTGGGACCGTATGCAATGATTATGCTTCCTATCTGGTAGCAATGCTGCAATTTTTTATATAATGAATGAAAGTATTAAATTTTATATTAGATAATCAAATATGATATGACTTAAATAATTGTAAAAAATATGTTGCGCTTGTATATTTGGTCATTTGGCTTGCTCAGGTTTCTGATTTTCCTCACCAAAACCCTCTTAAAGAGAACGTTGACTAAAAAGTACTTTAAGTTTTGATTATTTTACGCTAATTTTATGTACAAAAACAATTAGCCAGTATGAAAATTAAATTACTGTCAAAGTGAACTTTGACACATTGAATAAATGTTTTATTTTCCTATTTAAAAATATTTATCGTTAAAAAAATTATTGTATTGTTTATATAATTATATCTATAATATAGTAGAATTCTATATTTATAAGTAAAATATTAAAAGAAAGCACCATTCAAAAACTTATTTTACGATATATTTTGACAGACTTCTTGTCATTAGGTAAAAACCAACCAAAATAATATGGATTAACTTAATATATTTTGAAAAAATTATTTTCAAAATATTTTAATCTATTTTTTTAAAGTTTTTTATATTAATTTTAAAATTTATATAAATAAAATAAATTCACTGCTATAAAATAAAACTTAAATTAATATAAAAATTTTTAAAAAAATTTCAAACACACAAAACATTTTATCATTTACATAATCAAACTATTTGAAAACATTCATACTCTTTTGATCCAATGACTTTATCAACAATGCTGTGATAAATTTGAGAGTGCTAGTTTTGACTGAGTATGAATGTTAACTTTAACTGCGTGAGGAGTTCGTTGAGATCAAGTACGATGGAGTATGTTGATAGAAATAATAAACAGAATATAAAGGACTAAAAAATTATGATCTATTGTAGAATCAATACAATCATTAGTGAAGATAGATTTTTAGAGAACTAAAGATCATTTCAAGTACAGATTTCGAAATTTATTTTAATAAAGATTTATTATATGAAGTATTAATTTATGAGTGATACGAAGCGTCAAAATTGTTAATATTTGAATTTATTGGAAATAATTTAGGTCAGAAATTTTCAATTAATAAAAACTGCGGAAAATGCTTACACATTTCTTAAAATTGTTGAAAAGTACATACTGATTGGAAATTATATCAATTTCACTTAATAAATCGATAAATTAAATTTTTAATTCGATGTTAACCAATTTGAAGACTAACAGAAAATATAATTAATTATAATAAAATAAAATAAATTATGATAAAATACATGATTTCATTTAAAATTTTTAAAAACTGAAATCATGTATTTTATCAGCATATTTTATTAATATGATTATTTATACATTTTATTAAAATTGTGATTTAGCAGTCTCATTTAAAGTAAAACTTTATTTGGTAATTGATGTGCCGCCAAATATGCAGATAATTACAACTGTTATGCGAAAGTAAAAAGGTTTAGAGTCGCTGTAGTGATCTCCAATTTTGTGGAACTTTATCGAAAATATCCAAATTTTTAAGCAAATCAACATAAAATTTAATTCTAAATAGAACATGTTTGTGTGTCGTGATGTATTATGACCAACAAAAATATTCACGATCGCCATTTATAACAAGATAATCGTTTATTAAAGAAAAATCAATACATACAACCCAATCAACCACCCCTTTCGCCGAGATTAAGAAAAACTAGTTTAAACTAATTACAACAAACCAAGATTTATCAACTGCCTGACTTTGTTGGACGAAACATTTTATACAGATGTATATGCAATTTCGATTTCATTGGTTTTACATTACCTTATTAGACTTCAGCCATATGTTAGCGCGTTCAAATTCACACTATTGACAACATGTCGACCAAATATAGGATTTCTTTTTCCATTACTTTTACTTTTGCAACCATATATAAATAATAAAATAATGTATTTTAAATGTTAATGGAAATAAGCAAAACCATTGATTTATCACAATATCGGACAGTTAATTAATTTAAAATCATTTATAATTTAGCTTAAGTTAAACTTTCACAATAATTATAATTTAATTGCAACATTTTATGGAAATCCTTACATGATAAAATTTATTTCCTAAATTAATTTCAAATATATTTTTTTAGAAAGCGCCAAATTTACACACACATATACGTAAATATATTATATATTCATTGGAATTAATTCTAGACCAATCGATTAGATTGTATAAATATTTTACGCATTTAATAGTTTTAAATTAATTTATACACTACAAAATACTAGAAAACTAAAATAAGATGCTTTCCCATAATAAAAATAATCAATCAATTAAAGCAGTGCTTCCGAATCTCTTTACAAAAATATACATTTTTTAACCACCTAGAGATGTATTCCTCCAAAAACTAATTGTTGCTTTGGTGTTACTGATCCTATACAGTGTAAATACCCGCTATTACAGTTAAAGTTGAAAAACATTATACCTGCTATATTTTCAAAAGAAATATAATAAATTAAAAATAAAGGTCATTTTTATGCACAAAAAATAGAAAGCTCTCAAATTTCTCTGAAGTTCGTCTAAAAGGTGTAAAGACCCTCTAAGAGGCCGTACACTAGACGTTAGGAAGCACTAATTTAAAGGACTTTGATGAAAAAAACAAAATTATCTTAGTTTACTGTCGGTTGATGATTCCCTATACCATTTACAACTAAGAAATTTATAAGAATGGCAGGAAATAGTGTTTTATAAATATTCTCTAGAGACCAACGGTTTTGTAGTTTTGACATAATAAGAACTCACATAGTGACTACATTAAATAAACTTCGAAAATTAATTACCCACATAAATTAAGGTTGATCCGATCACAATATAACGACAAAAATAATATAGGCATCGTGTAAATTAAATGAATTTACCATAGAAGAGTAGAAAAGTATTTTTGGTGACAAAAATAAATTACAAATACACAATCATTTATAAATTATAAAATATGAAATTTGAGGATATTTAAAATTTTATCACATCCCATCTTTTTAGGTTGAGTAGTATAAATTAACCGTAATATATGAAGATTGGTTTTTATCTTGTTTGTTTTCTGATGAGTAATATGCACAGTTGTGTACACAAAAATAAGGACGTTAGTTTTATTTTGACTAATTTTAGTTTTGGACACACACATGAAATATTTTCACTAAAATCAAAATTTAATATGATAGGTTAAAGGAATTGATTTTATTAATATGATTTTGTATTTGTGATAAAAATTTTACGAAATATTTCTCGAAAACCTGAATAGAGTATTTTTTCTGGAAATTTCTAATTAAAATGAAATAATTTTTATTCTATACGTGTGATAAAAAGTTTATGCTTAAGCATGACAAAACAAAATAAGTACGTATGTATAAAAACAATTGAACATGAATAGAAATTTTCATTTAATTAATTTTATTATTACCTATACTTCCACTTCCAGTTTGTATTTAATTTACATAATATTTTTTAAGCATTCTATAAAAATTTTTCGGTTAAGCGATAATCGTTAAAATTTCTGATTAATCGAAAAATCGTAAAATTTTCCATGATTAATCGATTATTGATATTTTTTTACCATTAATCGATAAATCGCAAAATTTCCACGATTAATCGATTATCGATATTTTTACCATTAATCAATAAATCGTAAAAATTTCCATGATTAATCGACCATTGATATTTTTACCATTAATCGATAAATCGTAAAAATTTCCATGATTAATCGATGATTGATATTTTTTACCATTAATCGATAAATCGTAAAAATTTCCATGATTAATCAAATAATGGGAAAAATATCGATTATCTATTAATCAAAAGGAAATCATTATGCCAGACTGAAAATGAGTTAGAAAATAACTATTTTACATTTGAAATTCTATATTAACTAGTGACAAAGAGAGCATAATTGTGAGAAAAATGTTTATTGTGATAATTATACAAACAAAAATTGAATTCTGTTTTTGATATTACTTATTTATAAACAGAGTTAGACAAATAAATAATTTACTAGATTATTCAATTCAACTTAAAGCAATATGGTTTATTATAATTATTATTATAAATGAAAATTTTGTAGGCTAATTGAGAAAATATATGCATTTATATAGTTCATAATAATAGTAAAATTAAATAAAAATTTACGTACTTTTTAATGCTAGTCACAGCCATTCTTGCCCTGGCGAGATCTAATGGATAAGTACATAATACAGATGTCATTCCTGCCAAAGAACCACAAATGAAGTTGAAAGCAATTTTTTTGCTAAAGATAATTAAAAACTTTTAAGTTAAGCTAAAAGATTTAAAAATTATTGATATTTATCCTAAATAACTCTAGACTTTTATTAAAGGGTTTTCATAAACTTTTTAGTTCGGTATTATGTTCGGTATTAAGTTGATAGGAAAATCAACTTATTGAATATATTTTTTAAAAATCAAGCGGATTTTAGCAATTTTTGAGATGGCTGCTAAATAAATGATTCTTTTTAGTGATTTTTAAGACTTGAATTATGATTTCATAAGGAAATGAGATCATTTTTCAAGTTCTTAAATTATAATTAATTTTATGAATATTCAGGAAGTGAATTATTTTATTTTCGGAATTAATTCAATAGAAAGTGAGTTAAATTTATTTTGAAGTAATATAAAACAATTTAATCTTTATAAATATGTATTTTTTCCAATATATCTGGAAAAATCTCCCAATATGTATAAAGTAGTTCATCAAATTCATATAATCTCCTTTTCTTACTATCTCACTATCAAGTACTTCAAGTACATCAAATTTCCATTGAAAAGGCATGCAATTGAATTCACTTGCCATTGATATGGTCTTCCAAATGTTGAATTTGATTGACAAATAATCGATTTGATTAAATAAATTGATTTTAATATTTTCTACAAAATTTGACTATGAATCAGATTTTGAATCAGTGATTTTTCAAGGAAATCACTTGAAAAAGGCTGTGCCGAAAATTCGTGAATACCTTAAATAAATCTGATTCATAGTAAAATTTTGTAGAAAATATTATGTCCCTTATAAAGAAATCAGAGGTGAAAAACAGAGTCCTTATAAAATTGATTTTAATTTATAAATCTTACAAAAAATAACCTTCGCAAAATGAAATGGTTTTATACAGAAATGCCTGAAAGGTCTAAATAATAAATTAATTTTAACTTGAAGATTCTTAATTTTTATTTTACATTAGAGAATCTATCTCAATGCAACTTTGTGTATAACACTGATTACGTGTTAAGCACTAAATAATTTATGGACATATGCATTATTATGCACCTATTACTATTATGGTTTATGTGACAATTGGAAAGCATTTCGCTGTTCGTATCGCTTCTCTCTAGTGTGTTTCTATCTACTGCAAAACACATGTTTTTATTATCGTTTTTCGAAAACAGGAAAGTCATTTACATTACATTTGAGGTGTTTATGTTTGACATTTGTTTTGTTTATGTTTTTGATCATAAAACTGTTTTCAGTGGTTATCCATTTTTGATCGATTATTCTTAATTTTTATTGAATTATTTGACACATTTTATTGGTTTATAATAGTGACTAATAAACTGAAATTAATATCAGTAAAATCTTTTAACTTTTTAACAATTTCCTTTATCTTAATCTCTTTTCCCACCATAGATCAATGCTTTATATTCAACAGAAATTTCCGGTATTACCTTTGTCAGATGATTATTGAAAAAGATTACCGAAAATTCGTGTTAAATATAAAACATTGATCTATGATAGATAAAGAGATGAAGATTAAGGAAATAGTAATTGAATTTTAAGTTGTATTGACTAAAAATATTTTGCATTGATTTTCTAAATAATGTACACAATTTAATGATTTCCAGAGAATTTTCAGCTTAATTTTGATTTTAATAAACGGGTAAGATTTTCTGATTTAAAAGCAAACCTTAAACTAATTTAAAGCGAATAATTAAATTATAAAAAAACCTAATCTCGATTAACTAAGGCATTTTATTAATTATAAAAATAAACAAAATATATTGAAGTTGTTGTCATTCATTCATGACAAATAATGTTTACATGTTGATTTTATATGTATCAGTAAATTGAAAATTTCATTTTTTGTGCAAATATTTGACGCCATGGCCAAATAGATTTTATCTACCAAAGTGTTTATTTTACAAAATTTAGAACCAACAAGAATTACAGTGCTTTACAATTTTAAAAGTTGTCGGGAAAAAAAACTTTGAACTGTACGATTCACCAAAATGAAATGCAAATAAATAATTGGCTTGAAAAAATATTGTTGTAGTGATAAGTTCATTCATGTCAGACCAAAAGATTACCTTGAAAAATTATTGAGATCAAAGTTTGCTGTAGTAGTCTTTACAACTTTCTATTTATAATTTTTTTAAAATTAATATCGATACTTTTTTATAAACTTAGAGTGTAAGTCAAGTTTAGAGCTTTATTTTGGTTTATTACATCTCAACAATTTTTTAAAAGAATAAATCTTTGGAATATATTATATTGGTAAAAACTTTGAGATGAAAATGTTTGTTTTATTATGTGGGGTGTTAAAAATGTACATTATTAGGATTTTAATTTGCTGTCCAGAACAAATTATTTTGAGTTCAAATAGTTTTATTATCTATACAATTTATGAAGTCTTCAGGAAAATAGGACAGTTAACCATTCACACTAGACAGCTTGAACTGCAATGAACAGATTAATAACTTAGTTTCATAAATTCCTTAAAATTTCTATTAATATGAAGAGCATATTGTTAGGACTTCGAGTAAACAGAATGCAAAACTTAGTCAGATTTAATACATTTTTAGCTTTTGTTTTAAATAAAAGAACTTATTCTGGTTTTGACCTCTGATTATTTTTCATTTTGCAATGACATTAAGAATTGTTAAATAAATTTAAAAATAGTAATTGAATATTACTATTATTAAGTTTTTCTATTTTTAGAAAACAGAAATAGTATAAATACTACAGACAAAAATATAATCAAAGAGGAAAACTTAACAGCAAATATTTAAATCTGAAGAGAAGCCTAGAAGGAGAAATCTAATTAGTGTCGGAAGTCTAGATTGGGCATTTTTATCGTTTGAAATTACAATTTTGCGTATTAAATATTAATTTCTGTTACATAGATTTAGTAGTTTATTTTTACTACTACCTATCTTTGCCCAGCACTTAGAAGGAAGCAAGATATCGGGATTTTCACTGTTTTATATTCTAAGGTCGAAATCTACAGCTTCGTTTTTCTAAAACTCTTAAAGTCAAAACTGATCTGGATCTGACTTTATAGCATTTCTTAAATTAGCAATGAACTCAAAAATAAATTCACAGATTTTATCTTAAGCCTTTATTTGGAGGAAAATGCTTTTATGGAAATGATACATAGGCATCTTTATAATTCCCTCCATTTACACTACGATCTATCTTTGCCTCGCAGTTAGAAGGAAGCAATATATCAGGATTTTTACTGTTATGTCTTGTTCTTATTGAATAGCAAAAAGAATATTTAAGAGATTAATTCCTGGGTTTCTACTTTCGCTTTAAACTTAGGAAACCCTCCTCTTCTTCTGTTCCCCTAGATCGGACTATTGATGAATTTTAGAGTCTTAGAAGTGTTCTTTAGGACGGTTTGATACAACCAACATACGATTATTTACTTTTTTGTACACAATAAATTAGTTTTTGCATTAATCAAGACTTATTTATTATTTACAACCTAATTTTACACGCACGTAAATAAATAGAATCTTTTGTAGTCATATTCAGTAAAATTCTGTGTTAGGCGTTGACCAAATTAACATTATATCACATATTTTCTAAACATATTTATGAACTTATATAACAATAAATCAAATCCCACAAAATCAGCTTACGAAATTTATATGAAGAGAAATAAATAAAAGCCAAATGGACGATGAATAATCCATATTAAATTATCTGAAATTTTGTATAAGGATTTGACTGAATTTATTACATAAAGTAGTCATTTTGATTTTTTGTTTTAACGTAGTCACGATTTTGAATTTTTGTTTTAATGAATTAGAGATTATTTTGTTTTAATGTATTAAACATTATTTTGTTTTAATGATGTCACTATTTTGAATTTTTGTTTTAATGAATTCGACATTATTTTGTTTTAATGAAGTGGTCGTCATTTTTAATTTGTCTGAACGAAGTAGCCATTTTGAATTTTTGTTTTAATGAATTATATATTATTTTGTTTTAATGAAGTCACGATTTTGAATTTTTATTAATTAGAAATTATTTTGTTTTAATGAATTAAACATTATTTTGTTTTAATGAAGTAGCCATTTTGATTTTTTGTTTTAAAGTAGTCGCGATTTTGAATTTTCGTTTTAATGTATTAAACATTATTTTGTTTTAATGATGTCACTATTTTGAATTTTTGTTTTAATGAATTCGACATTATTTTGTTTTAATGAATTAGAAATTATTTTGTTTTAATGAATTGAACATTATTTTGTTTTGATGAGGTCACTTTTTTTAATTTTTGTTTTAATGAATTAGAGATTATTTTGTTTTAATGAAGTAGTCATTTTGAATTTTTGTTTTAACGAAGTCACGATTTTGAATTTTTGTTTTAATGGAGTGGTCGTCGTTTTAAATTTGTCTCAATGAAGTCTTTATTTTGGATTTTTAAAAATGGTCAGATTTCAGTTAAACAAATTTGGTGTGAAAAAGCCGATTTAGTTGTCGATAGTCTCAGAATAATTAACAAGATGTGTCTACTGGGCCTAGAGGGGTTGAGTTTTGAACAAAATCTTTAGCTTCCTGTTCATTTAATCTGGACCTGACTTTATAGATTCTTTAAATTAGCAATGAACTCATAAATAAATTCACGGATTTTATCTTAAGCCTTTCTTTGGAAATAAAAGGTTTTCATGCAAATGATAAATAGGCATCTTTATAATTTCCTCCATTTATACAAACTTCATCTTATGTCACGTCAATTCCACTGAGACCAATAAACATTTCTGTAGAGAATAACCGATTTTAAAGAATATTTTAAAGCTTCAAAACTAAATTGAGGTTAAATTGAGAAAATAATCTGTGGGAAATTGAAACTTTATCAGGTATTGAGAATTATAAAGAAAGCTTTGATGAAAATACTACAAATGCGGACTTCAAACCTGATTTAACGAGCACTTAATCATGATATACTCGATGGTAGGATGATTGCAAACAGTATTGTGAGCATTGAACTTGGAGCCATTGCTTTGGTAACACAACAAAAATGGATTCCAATCAAGTGAACTGCAGGAAAAAGTATCTTGTTCATGCTGTCAGTTCAAATGGTAAAAAACAACTAGTGACAGAGCCACATTGAATAAGATGTTTCTAACCGTACAAAATATTGTATCATTTGGAAATGATATTCAGGTTGAGGAACCAAGTTGGAAATTTTACTGACTGTCAATGAATATTAATCTGTGTAACGGTATGCAAAGTGTTCCATGGTCACTAGTAAATCAAAAATAGAATTAAGCGTATATTTCTAGTTTTCAAATTTTGAAAGAGTTTGTGTCATACTTATTATGGCTTTGGATTTAAACTAAACAAAGTTATGTGGCTGTTGAGATATCATTCAATGAGATATCATCTTGGGCGGTTATTTTTAATGGTGTTAAGATAATAATTAGTGCCAGGGTGGTGAATCCTTGGCCAAAATGGCAAAGACAGGTGAAATGACCACTCAATTTGTTTCACTGGCACTTGAAATATTATAAAATTATTTTTTATAACTTTAAAACGTTATCAAAACTAAATTACAAGTATTACTTGATCATTAATTGGCGTTCTTCCTTTTTCAAAATTATACTATCCACTTTAAGTAGTCGTTTATAGAAAGCATGTGACGTATACTGTATGCCAGCATACGGGAAAACTCGACTCATCGTTGCAGTATTTCCACGCCATAAATAATGAAATCCGTTAGTTTTATATGTGTTTAGTAAAAATTCAATCATTGCACGAAATGAAAATTTCTGATCTGTTGCTATTTCTTAAAATGTATTTCATGCGAAAATCTTCTAAAATTACTTTGGAAGTTGATTTTAGCTCGATCCAATGGCGCAATAACAGTTTTGGCCACACACCCAGCTATTCCACCGAAAAGTAATGAAAATAGTACGTCTTTCTTGATATGATATAATTACTAATATAAATTGAATATCAAAAATTACATTGACTTCAACACTTGTTGACGATTTTGTGAGCTCATTAATCTATACATTCATTGATTAATTAATTTTTAATAATATAATTACCTTCATATTAACAAGATTATAAGTACAACATTGTTATATAATAATAGAACTAATATTTTATAGAATAATACTAAATCCAATAAGATAGATTTAAAGCAAAAAAGAAAAAAATCCAAATAATTACACAAAATAAAACATTCTAATGAAAAAAAAGATATTTTAAATTTAAATTTTCGATGACTTAAAAATTATGAAACTTACACTTGCAAAATTATTAAAACAACAAATTCCAAAAATCTAATAATGCTACGAAATATATCAAAATTGAAAGAAAAAATATTAAAATATTTATGTAAAAAAACAGGTATCAGCAAAAAAAAGAAATTTATAAGAAATTTTTTTATATAAAAATTAGAAAATTCAAAATACAAGTATCATATTTAGTTTTGGTGGATACAAACGAATTAAAATAATGCTGGTGTTGGGCCAGGACACGAGTTTGTTTAAATGAATCGGTAATACATACGCAAATACAACATGCAAATTTAAAATCGGAACCATAAAACACCAACTAACCATGCTAAAATATATGAGAAAGAAAACAATTAAATATAAAATCAAGAAACACGAAAGTAAATTAAAATAATGACAAAGTGCAACAAGATCCGCACGAAATAAACACAAAAATAACATGAGAACAGAAAAATTTGACCGAAATTTGACAATTTACCAAAAAAATGGAACAAAAAATTAAATAATTTGAATTGAAAACAATTCAATTAAAAAATTAAAAATAAAATTGTCAAATTAAAGTATAAAAATAATAAAATTAAGATTAGAATACACTAGAAAATCACAAGGTCAAATTTTCTTTTACTAAATCAAATTTAACACGCAAGGTTAGGGTCGTACAATAGGTATATATATCGATTCATTTTCACACAATTCTAACCAAAAAACCACTCTATCAGTTTTCATAAACTTGAATCAATCAATCAATTGAATCGAGTCTACTATTCAGTTTTATCAGTCTTAATTAGTGAAAGATAAAATTCTAAATGTGAGTAGAGGAAGGCTCGAAAACTTTCTCCACGTCGCGTCCATACAACCTCGTAAGAGCTCTGTTTGGGCGTCGGCGTGGGGAAAGGATGATAGTGTCGTTGATGAATGATGAACATACAATATGAATTATCAATATGAATTATATGCTAATAAAACTTTCACTATACAATGCTTATGTCGAAATTTTTCCGGCCCACAGCCACTCACGCACCACAAGAAAGTAAAATCAACATACAATTTAGGCTGTGTAGGTGCAGTTTATCTGCCAATAGCCTGTGCCCGTGAAGGCTCCGGCGTGAATAACACAGGGCCTAAACGTCAATAATATCCGTCATAGGGAAAATTGGAAGGAGTGGAGGTAGTCTTTTGGCTACCCCTCCACGACTCATTTTCCTATAATTTCGACCAAATTAAAATCATTGCACATAACGGCTAAAAATCATAAACATTGAGTAGCTTAGTGAGCACTCTTAAAATCATAATATCAACATAACTATCCTAAGGTCAAATCAAAGGGAAGGAAGTGGGGAAAGAATTCGGAAATAATTGTTATGTTTAAATACTCTAACTAAATCTTAAATAAAAGTCATTTATCGTACGAGAGAGCCCGAGAGATTAACTACCCAAAATAACTAATTAGTATAAATTCAAATCGTAGCTAAAGGTGATGATGAGAGGCTAGCGCTACGAACATCGACGTCAACGGTATAAATTAACTTAACCCCGATAATGATACAACCAGAAATATGTCACTGCGCAGAATCTAGTCATAGTAAATAAATAGCCCAATTTAATAAAAATGGTGTTATTATCTTAGTGGATGATATTTTCGTTATAACTAATTAACCTGTTGATTCAAATAGTTTATTCGTAATTGCTCAAAGGTAAAGATGAATTATTATCCAAAATGCCTTCGTCAAAAATATAACCAACCACCAGTCAAAGTAACAAAATGTAATAGGATAACATTACCCGCATAAGTCAGGAACAGAAATTATCCGCATTAAAATCAACCCAAATTTATTACCAAATTATAGTGCCCCATTTTGGTATACGATAAAATTACGAACTTGAAAATAATATACACAAATCGAATTTACCACCAGAGAAGAGAATCAGTTTAGGGTTAGATAAAATAAGAAATAAAATACAATCACGACAAAGTGAAAGGTGTACCACGTCCCGATTAAGATTGTAGATGATCGCCCAGTTAAAGACTCACGCTAATCAACCACAAAAAGAAAAATCAAATAAAAATAAAATAGCAGTCGATGCATATAGTATAATAATCACAATGAGTATATCAGACGATAATCATAAATCAACAAAGAATGTCGTCCAAACGAATAGGAGAGGAGCAGGTTAGAAATCATTCGACGTCGGTGAAATTTGTGAATCTACCAGGATCACAAAGAAATTTCGGTTTCGGGAGATGAGAAACTACAATCAGGAATAATTCATTTAGTATAAATACACAAAGTTTATCTAACCTAAAAATTTTCGATAATAAAATAAGATCCAAATTCCAACGAAAAGACAACCACAGGGCGGTTTGGAAGCGATTAAGTGAACGAAAGCCAATAGTACAGATCAATAAAATTTCTTTTGAACAAATAGTAGACGTTGCAATGCACAATCTACTCGATTCAAATCAGTAGGTAGGCAGGAAATTTCCACGTCAGGAGAAAACATCTGGCGTAAATCGATTGCAAACATTATGCACACTGGCCGGAAAACGAGGTAAGGAAATTCATAATATTACTGAACCGCCAGAATGTCACTAAGTGAAGGAATTGCACAGTGTAGGCACACCTGCGGGGTAGAATGTGCAGTATAAATAGACAGGTTAGGGACGAAAAGTCAGAAAGATTGCAGTGAAAAATTAAAATGAGTTTCAATAGACAAAATGATTCGCGAGTCAGAGGCCGCCCCTCTCACATTACGGCCACGGAAATGATTACGATGGAGCGAAGGACCGACACCCAAGAAAGTAAGAAATTCATTTAGTTATTTTACTCTTTTAATTGCAAATAAAATTTCATACAACTCAGCCAGCCATTATAAAACTCTGGTACATGCCACTAGGAGACCCAAGTCGGGTCAAGGAAAAGAAGCCCTTGCTGATGGAGAAAATGTCATGAAAACCAAGGAAGACCCCGATCATGACAATGAAATTTAAATAAATAAATACTAGATTGGTATTTTTGTCCAAATTCAAGTTTATCATGAATTCTTATGCATGAATAAAAAATGAAAATCCGTTGAACGATTTACCAAGCTCGAATTACAATACTAAACCGTGAATAACATCGGGCGACTTCGTTGTGATTAATTAGAAATCGGCTGAACGCCAAACTCACAATATCTAGGAAATAACGTTGAATGCCAGCTATGATTTTTCTATCAGGAACTAACAGTTTGATTTCTTTGTCAACTTCACGATACATCGATCCCCATTGAGGTAAACTGACTCCCAAGCAAAAACGTAAATGAATTTTTCATGCCTCCGTGTCCAAACCAACGAAATACACTGATGAAAGGCCGCTTAAGACAGTGAAAAGTTCATTGATCCTACACTTCGTAAATGAGACCGTAGAAATTAAACCACCAAGGCGTATCTAACTAATCGTCACAATAAATGACTTCCACAAAATGTAAGACTCATGAACCCCAAACTATTTCAGATTTACGAACTAATTCAGATCACCCTCTGCCATGACCTTCTATTAAGCCGAAAAAATTATAAATATCCTTGATATAAGTCATCCACGTACTCATTAATCTATTACATTTAGATCTCATGATTACTATATAATCAAAAAATCTAATGATATTCATTTCAATAGACTCATGGGTGGACGAATCTCGGATCACGATGAGATTCCCATCCCACTCCGCCACTAGATGCAGACAGGCGATGTGGGATGCGGGATTTTCGATTTCCCCGGTAAGAGAGTCAAGGTTCGGGCGACAAGGAGGAACAGAAGATGTCGAGCTGCCGTATGTGGCAATAAAACGTGAGGTTGGACGGAATCCGGCTCGCGAACTCCGAGGTCGGAAGATATCTTGGCACGTCTCGAAGCACATCATAGAACGACCGACAAACAGGTAGAACGAGCTCGCCGTCAATTAGAGCAGATCAACGAGGGCATCGCGGCTGGTCTGATTCCGAGCACGGATGGGTATGCCCCTCCCTATGGCATCTCATTCGAGCTCGATGACCCCAGAGTGAATCAGCCAACCCAGGCCATGACCGTGTCCATGCCGAAGCAAATACTCCCAAGAGGAATGAGAACAGAGACTGGAGATCGGGGGTCAGAGTGGGATCACTCTTACACTCGCAGAACATCAAGGAAAAATCCAAGGAACTATTATCCAAACTCGCGCCACGACTGAATTTCATGAAATAAAAATTTCTGATTTTATTGTTCATTCTTACATTTACTTTCTTATTAATTACTTTGCCTCACGAAAGAAAAACTATTCCATAATTTTAGGTTAGGCGTAATACATTTTAAAATATCGTACCGATAACAATATTTATTGTATACTAGACGAAGTAAACTGTTAATAACCCATTTTATTGTAGAGATGGATCCCTGTACAATACTAAACACGGCTCTCAAAAGCGCACGCAAGGAGAATACTGATCTCCATAGGCAGTTACTACCTGGATAAAACCAGCCAAAGCAAAAACCCTATATCAGTGGGTGACGGCAGCCCAACGGGGATGGGCCGACGAGAAGCGACTGGGGCAGGCCATGAAGACTCAAATTCGCGGCCTGGAGGTGGCGCTATCGACTTGCCAGGAGGGCGAAGCTGCCACCTACCCCTTGTTCTTTGCACCTGCACAGTTGGAGTATCGAGCCTCAACAGATGCAACCAAAACAGTGGTGAAACCACCTCAACGTCGTCCGGGAAAGATCGAGAGAGAAAAACGGTAATGTACATAAGGGTTGAAAATTCATGAGCAGGTGAGCTCCAGTTCTAGAACTACTCCTCATGATATTTTCACTTTCGGGTTCTTGACTGCGGATGGAAGGTCTTACGTCTTTCTCTTTCTATATCCTTGTTCTTACTCGTCTATTCTTACAATTCCCATACCTATGTGTCATCTTTACCCATTATTTATAAAGGTATCCTTCAAAAATTTGGGCAGCGTTCCTCCCTTATTTTTTGGTAAATTTCCTATTTCACTTGTTTAATCCCTGTATTGACTACATTTTGTCCTAGTTTACCCTTTATTTCTACCTATATTAAAATTTTGATTAACAGTTCTTTAACTCCAGGTACATTTCCTATGATTTTAAATAGTTACAACCCTCTGCGGTCACTTCAATTCAACTTTTGGAAAAAATACTTTCAACTTTACACTCCTACACTATCTTATCCTTTCCTACTTGATTTTCCAATTAATTTTCCGACAATATTTTAAACTTTCAATACAAAACTTTATTTCCCCTTAACTAAAGTCGCACCTCTCATGATTTTAAGTGCTCACTCCGGCCGACGTTTCCATCAGACGCTGTGAGTTGTTTAACGGTGCACTACGGGGAGGGTCCTGTGCTATTTTGCCAGGCCCCGTCGCGGACAGACCGAGATTTCAGACAGCTAGACCCGCGATCACGACTAGGGAACTTAATCCACCAGCCAGATCGCCGATTTGCCTGCCTGATAGCTATTGCAATACATATGTATAAATAAGATTTTAAGGGGACTTGTCAGTGGCACGAAAAGATTCCACGACCATCCAGAACAAAATCAAAATAACAAAACTTTAACTCTGAAATATATATTTATACAAAATAACAGTACTTACAATCCACAGTCATGCAACCAGATTTGAAAAATTGGCATAAGTTGGCATAAAAAGTTTCTACACAATCGTCTCTAAGAATTTTGTCTAAAAAATTTTGTCTGACTGTCTGACTGTCTAAAAGTCTGTTAGAAATTATGAAAATGACTGCCATTTATAGTGTTTTTGTGTCTGTGTGTGACCAATGGGCGATTTTCCGCCATTTTTACGGCTTTTTAATTGTTTTATTTATTTCAAATTATTTTTATAATTTTTTATATATTTTTCTTTATTTTTTGATATATTAATATTTTATTGTTGGATTTTATTTCTATTCTTATTTTCTGCCTGTGTTTTTTCTGAACCTTATTTTGCAAGGTTTTGGCAGTTTATTTCTTTTCTTGTATGCTTCTGTCTGCAGCTGTAGGCTTTTTACGAATTTTAATTAATTATTTGTTTTTATTTAATTTTGTTATATTTTTAATTTGTTTTAATTAATATGTTTTATTTTATTTTTGGTTTCTTCTTGCGGTGCGTGTGTATGTGCAGTGGCCATTTTCCTTATTCTTATTTTTGTTTTAATCTATTGGTACTTTTGTTTTAATTTTGGCTCTAAGCAAAAAAAACCACTCCCGGAGCCATTTAAATTGTGCCCCGCAATTTCTAATTAGCACATTCGCATACTGCTAGTTTTACTTTTTATACATTTAACACTTAAATAGAAGGATGAAATGACAATTGACAAGAATTAAGCAGACATCACTTAAGGTGATGGGATTTTATACATAAAACAATATTGATGAACAATAAAAATGATTTAGAATATCCATTCTTTATCAACAACTCAACCAATTTATCAACACTTTTTACCGAATTAGCAAAAGTAGAAGATAAAGACCATGAACGATAAATCAATCCTTTCACCATAGCTTTCTGGAGAAGTATAAAGACTTTTGCTAATTCGGTAAAAAGTGTTGATAAATTTCTCTAAATTGTCCTCGGCTCTGATTCTCTTTCATCGGAATTTTCATCCGGCATTGAATTTCCATTGGCTTTTGATGCAGCACCTTTGTAGTGGAAGCTGATCACAATTCTAAGACATCAAAGTAGATTCGGTCATTGGAATTCAGCATTTGATTATCGCCTTCTGACATCTGCCCAGATTTATTATTGATAATTGACATTGATTGTTGAGGTCCATTTCTTTATCGAATATTGAATCTTTATCTGCTTTTATTTCCATCCTTCAGAACTAAGTTTTCAGAAGATTTGGGAAAAATACCATCAGGCTTCTTCATTCTAGATTAATTTGCTACCAAGTGTAGACAGAGAGTTTAATTTTATGCAAAGTTAAACCTTTCCCTGGAAGAGGGTGGAATTCATTAATTAATACAATAAATCACATACACAAGTCAAATGGCAATTTTAACTCAAACATTAATTAAATCGAAATTTTTCAAGATTTACCAAAATACCCGTCTTGTGGTAGTGCCACCGTCTAGCAGAATGTGAAATATTGCTTAGCGCACAATCTATTAATAAACCTTTCAGGTGAGTTCGATCAACTCCAATCTTTAAAAGTAATTCAGGAGTCTTTGGAGGAAAGGAACCTAAAGAGCCGATGATACAAGTATCAAGCTCCACTTTGAAGTCAGGTTTGGCATCTTGTATTTGCATTTTCAACGAATCGTATTTTTGTAAATTAAGAAGATCTACTAGTGCAAAATTATTAATTGTATCACATGGACATTTCATGTCAACTAAAAATATTTTTTTCCGCACCATGTCAGTGATCATTAAATCTACTCGCTCTTTCGATTCCGGAACAAGTGAACATACATGGTCAACAACAACAATCAAATTTGAATTTTTCGATAAGTGAGACGAAATCAGATCAAGACAATCATTGTGCCTCTCAGAACCAAGAGTCAAATGGATTTTACAAGATTGAATAATATGCGACATTGTTTCGTCTTCAGTGTGACATAATCGACACAGTCTTTTATTACCTTTATTATGTGGTTTTGCATTGATGGACAAAGTATTTGTACGAGCACGATGGATAAAGTGCCAAGCAAACTCAGAAATGTCACCTCGATAAATAGCTTTATTAATTTTTGGTGAAAGTTTAATGGCTGAGGCAATGAAATTTGAAGTGCAGCCTTTTTCCCATTTCGAAAGATACGAGTCACAGAGAGCCATGTGCAAGACTTTTGAAGTAGTTTTACGCAAATCAGGAGTAAGAATAAATGTCCCACCTTTTTCTGATGTAATGAAGAGTGAAGGTTTACCATTGGTGACAATAAACATAATATTAATATCATGTTCTTTCTTAAAAAAAGCAATCGCAATTCTAGCTCGCTGAAAACGAGTTTTCTTACCAGAATGCCGAGGTTTTGGCTCTTTCCCATTGATCCAATCAAACGTTTCTTGCAAAGTCGGATTGATAATACCAAGTCGCGGACCAGCTACAAAGTTCAAAGAATCAAGGTTAACTTTTCTCGCAAATTCACAATTAGAAGTAAAAAGTCGGAAAAAGTATGTTATTGTCTGTGTGTGGTATTCGTCAAGTAGGTCAACACAGTTTGCCCCTCCGTTTTCAGTTGAATTATAAAAATAACATACTTCAGAGTGGTTAGGCAAAGACATCATTTTCCTAAAACAATTTCTTAATTGGCTAGTGATGTTTACAGTCAGATTATTGTTGGCATTGGATTTTGCTAGTGCACTTGTTTTAATCTCTCGTGTTCTAAAAGGAAATACTAAACGAGAATGTAAAAAGATTTTGTACGCTTTCAGTTTTTGCCATCCAAGTAAGTCAGAGTCAGCAATTTTCCTAGTATCAGAAACAACTTTCTTAAGAATGTCATATGGACTCTGATCGGTTTCTTCACCCACAGGCACTCCAAGATATTGGTAGAATTCACTTGAAGCCAATCTTTTAATTTTAATGTCATTTATAAGAATTTGACTTTCTGTTTCGATAAGAGGAAGTTCGATATAACCGCATTTTTCAGGACGGTATTCAAAGCCAATTTCAGATGCAATTACAACAGCAATGTTTGTTACTCTCTGTAAGTCGTAAGCAGACTTTGATACAAGAGCAATGTCATCAGCGTACGCAAGGACTTTAACTGCAGATTCACCAATCATAAATGGTTCACATTTAGATCGGGATACTGCTTCAAGAACTGGATTAATTGCTAAAGCAAACAATATCATAGAGATAGGACATCCTTGCTTAACACCTTGTCTGATTGCAATATTTGGAGTCAAGATAGGACCACAACTATAGAAAGTACTTGTATCGGAATACATCCTCTCAAGAATAGTCACAAATTCCTCATCAACCCCAACAAATCGAAGTAAAGACCACATGTAGGCATGAGGAACACTCCCAAAAGCATCCTTAATGTCAAGCCAAGCAATAGCAAGTTGAGAGTTCTTGCTGTATTTAGAGTGCTCAAAAGCTGACGAAAGAATTGGAAGGAGGGAGCTTACCACATTACCAATTTGTCTTAAATTCAAACCAACTAAAGGCAAATCATTGGCATAATTTGACATGTAAGAACAAAACAGAATTTTGCTTACTAAACCTGAACCACGAATATCATGTGGACATTCACCAAGATTTAATACACGATTAGGTGATTCTCTAATTTCATTAATTTTATTTCTTAGAATCTTACAAGTAGACAAATAATTATCATTTCCTAAAAGAGTTGTTGGGTTTAAAAGGTAATATTCATCAGTGTTGTAGTCTATGATAAAAAGAATTTCACGAAATTTTGGAGGTGCTACAATGGCGAATATAACTTGTGCTTTGATAATATTATCATAGTTTAAAAAATCATTTAAATAGCGAGTGCAATCATCCATAATAGCAGTGCACATTGCTGAATTTAGGAATATAAAATTGCTGGGTAAATTTAAATTTTTAAAATATTTTGTGATAATTTCATCATTAATTGAAAAATTAATTAAATTAAAATTTTTACAGATCTCATTTGTTATTTGTAGTTTAAATGATTTTAAAGTTTCATTGATTTTAGTAAATGAAAGGATATTACCAAAGAAGAATCTCTCGAGAAATTCAATAAACGCAGAAGCAAAAAAATGTGGATCTTCCGATCTAAACGAGAAGTGAGTCTGGTTATGATTAACAATAAAATTGACTTTCGCAGTAGAAATAAAGAATTTATTCAGATAATCAGTCATGCTTTCACCAATACTGACAAGTCTCTCATTTAAGACTCTGCCTTGAAAGTTTAAGATGTAGCTGCGCTCGAATACAGGGGAAAATATATACAGACACCAGTGTGGGTTGTTTGGAATGACAGCAATTACATACTTTACTCTCGTAAATTGCCTAAATGTGACGTTTTCTCTTATAAATTGATTATTATGTGCAAAAAGATTCAACGTCAATTCAGGAGACAATACGGTTATATAATTTTTATTACTAAACCATTCTTTTATTAAAGAAGGTACACAGGAATTCTCATTTTGGAGAGAAGCTTTATAAGGAAGTGCTACTTTTGGTGGTCTTGTTACATTTTGGAAGCGTTTAAAAATAGGCAGTGTCGTTATACCACCCCCAGAGACTTTTGGTGGATTCTGAAATTTAGTAGTTTGGAATCGATGGACATTTTTACGTATTGTTTCAATAAAGTTGTTGGGAAATGTTTGCCATTCTTGGCTTATCAGCATAGCATACGCGCAGATGTAAGGTCCACAATCGTAATTATTATCCTGGTAAACAAGGTTATCATGGGGGTGAAAGGTTACAGCAGCTTTGAGATCAAAAAGATTATTTAAAGCCATCGTGATTTTAAGTGCACTTGACTTATTAATAAGGTTATGCCGTTTACGGAGAATTGGGTCAACAAAATAGGAAATTTTAGTCAATTTACAGTAGACAAAAAGGATCCAATGAGATCCATTGATGTTAAGAGGGCATAATATTATTTGCGCTTTAAAAAGATTATCTGACATTGAAAATATTTCGTCTTTGCAATTTGAACTTAAAATTTCGACGATAAAACATTTGACCGGTGCAAAGTTTGGATTACCGATGTGACTCTCAAGATAATAGTCAATATCATCATCGGTAAACCAGATTTTAGGGTCGCGTTCAGGAAAAAAGTAATTAATTATAGTGCTATCTGCATCAGTCTCTTCAGAGATTGGAACAGATATTGAAACTGATGCAGGCACTTCCCTTCATTTAGATTTTTGTGCCTTGGGTTTTACAGCTTGTTTTGATGTTATTTTTTTCAGAGGTTTATCTATAGTAACTGGCTCAGTTTCGTCAATGTCTGTTGGGAAAGTATCCAACTGACCAACTATAACTGTGTCAGGAGTGGGATTGACCGGTTCCACTATTAAGATATTTAAGTTTTCATTAGGAGATACGTCTATATTATTGTCTACATCTGCTTCTCGCTCTTCAAAAAGTTCATTTGACTGAATGAGCTTAGTTATGAAATCACTCATTTTTAGTGTACAAATTTTTCTACAATTGAAGGGTATGCGATAGTTAAAATTGTCTTTATTTAGAAATCATTTTTTGTCCCTAATAATAAAATAAAGCATTCTCTTTGCTTTAACCAAATCATCTACATCATTGTCGATTTCTATGTTATTAATTTTTTCACCTAAACTAGTTAGAAATTTCAGTTGGTCGGATTTGGTAGTATAAGATTGGTCAATCACCCCAAGAAAGTTATTGATTTCAATTATAGTTTCAGGACAAATAATATTGTGGATTCTGTCAATTTCACCAGACAATTTCCATTGTTTGAGCTTCAAAAGTTTTTCTTTACAACTTGAACTATAATCGGAAGAAGAAGGAATCAATTCAATCAATTTTGGAGCCCACAATTCAATATTATCAAGATTTAAGAAAGCACAAGTCTCAAGATCTAGAATTGAGTGCATTAACAAACAATTAACAATATAGTTTTGAACATAATTTTCATAAGTTCCGTTTGTTGAAGTATCAAAATTGCCTTTTAAATTTAGGTAATTTAAATGAAAAATTATATCAACCAGTTTCTCTGGAGACTTTGGTTGACATAAAAGAGAATTTAAAATATTATCATATTCAGATAAACCAAAGAGACTAAACAAACCAAGGTTAAACATGATATCGGATTCAGATTCCACTTGTGGAAACTGAGAATCATTTAATTTATCAATCTTAACAAATTTACCCCCCACAAATGAGATCTGTTGAGGAAATGTTTCTTCAATTTTAAATTTATTAATTAAATTAATTAATTTTTCAGGGTTTTCATCTATGCTTTTTTTTTCGATGAAAAAAAGTTCCTGAATTTCAGGGAATGAGTTAAATAGTTCTTTAATTTGTGAACGGGACAGTTCAGTAATATTTTGGCCCAACTCACCCTCGATCTCAAAACTATTTAACAAATCCAACATTAAAAAATCACCATCCTTATAATTAATTTGGGATTTAACCAAATAGTCGGGTAAGCTATTTTTAATTTTTAATAAAGTAATTATTTTATTTATTTGTTCCTCTCTGACTGTGACATTACTAATATTAGTTGTCTCAGCCAGTTTATCTGAAAGAACAAATAAAAACTTCTTTATCGATAAAGAAGCAGGGATAAATTTATTCGTATTGTAATTTTTAACAATCTTTGAGTTTATTAAAGATGTTTTGATTTTTAAGTTTTTAGTAATTTTAGATTTTACTTTACTACTATTATAAAAATCAATTGTAACACATATATTATTATTTCTAAAAAAGAAATTTTTAAATCCAGCTATATTTAGGGGATTATCTATTTTAGAAATTTTGGTCAACTCGATATTTAATACCTCAGATTTCTTTTCTGATTCTTTACTTTTCAATAAAGCAAATGAATTGGGAAATAGCTTAAAAAACTGTTGCCTCTCTTTGGAATCTAAAACTCTAACAAATAGCGAAAATTTTACTCTAGAAGTATGCTCTATTGTCTTTTTAGAAACTTTCTTAGAAGGAACAATTTTAGTTGGTATTTTCCTAATCAAATCTTCTTCTGATAACTTAAGACAAGGAACCTTATCTTGGACTAAAAGAGCTGAAGGAAGTTCACTAACAAGATTAGTCTTAACAATTGAAAGAGGTTCCTTAACATGAATAGTTTTAAAAATACAATTTAATTTATTATTATTGTCAAAACCACCATTCAAACCAGATATAAGATAATTTAAAGTATTAACAATAGAATCCATCTTACCGTTCAGAATCTCATTACTTCTTTCCAATGCATGAAATCTTTCATTAATCTGGAAAACAGGCATATCTTCAGAAGGCACACGAGAGCCAGGCACTGATTCATTCCGAAATTCCTCTTCCTGCTTCGATCTTGCATTAAGTTGTTCGAAAAAACGCTGAGAAAGAGCAGCAAATTCTCCGATTTCGATTTTCAAAACGTTAATTTTAAAAATAACGTGCAACTTCTTATGTAATATTCTAAAATCAAAAGGATTATTAGGTAATAAAAAAATTTACGTAAGATTCTTTTTTGTACAGATTATGAATAAAAAAATAATTCGCCCACTATAGGAGTTGAACCCACGACTCAACGAATTATTACCGACACCAGACTGTTACAAATCCCATTTAACAATAATTACAAAACAATAGAATAAAAAGACAAACACATTTACAAGACAACATTTATTTAAATAAAAGCTTCAATATCTTCATTGGCATTGATACCTAAATAATGCCCGAATGCAAAACTTTTGTTTTTACCTACCCACTGACGTTTATCATCGTTGTTACTTAAAGCAATTTTACTATTTTTAAAAGTAAACAACTGATGATTTCTCGTCCCTATTCTCGTTTGAGGAACAGAAAAAATTATATCGTTTCTATAACAATCAAGATAAGAAAGATGCTTTATTTCAGTTCCTTCCAAAGTAATTCCCTTTGCTTTATTACTTTCAGTTTCACCTAAAAGACTATAGCATTTTGGTCGTAAGAAAACCCATTCCTTATATCCAAGTCCCTTACTCTCATCTTTGAATTTACCAATTACTGAGTCAAGTTTTCTTGAATACAAAGGTGACTAATATTATAATTCGAAGTGTCCAAAAGATTATCCGAAACCATTGCAGGTAAAAGAGTACTTAATTTACAGTTTTTAATTTCAAGAAAGAAAGAGTCAGTATCGCCAGCAACAATGTCAATCCTACAATTGAAAAGATTCCTATATTTCTCTAATTCAAGATACTGGAGCTGATACATCCGTAATTTCGATAAATCAAGAACCGTTTGACCGATATAACTAGGTCGGTCTAAACAAATTAATTCTTTATTTAGATGAGCTGCTATTAGATCATCGTCAATCTTTATACACTTCCTGAAAGACGGCTTTGATGAATAAGTAACCATCTTTTCAAATGAATTACATAATCTTAAATTCATTCGTTTTTTAAGATTTTCCACAGATTTTCCATATAGACTATTATTTAAAAGTTTGAAATAGTTCTTATCAAGATTATTTGTAGCATCTGCTCTCAAACAAGTGTTTGTATCAATATACTCTTTAAAAATCTTTGCCTGTTTAAACCTTATAGCTCTATGAATCTTAACAACCTTAACACCAAGAGAAACAAACATCTTTAGAAGTCTCCAATGAATAACATAGTTTTTCTTGGGATGATGGGTCAGCATTAATTTTTCAACTTTAGAATCCGGTGGACACATCTTTTCTGGTGCCACAGGGAATTTATCCAAAATCTCATGTACACTTTCAGGAATTTCGAGATCAACTTCCATCGTGTAACCATATGAAAGCGTTTCAATATCTGTACTCATACACTCATCCAAAATAGAATCAAGATTATTAATTACCCAACTAAAATCACCGAAAGGAAGACTTTGGCTAAGAGCCCAACCATACAGATTGTTGATATCAATATACAACAATTCTGTATCATCAGAAGTTTTAACATAATGTTTATTCACAAATGTTATTCCACCTCTTATCCCTCCTTCATAGAAATTATACATTTCCATATCTGTAAGGAGTTCAATGGGTTCTTTCAATGTCATCAAAGCAGAAGCCCAACTCATTCCAGGTATACCGTAAAAATTTAAGGGATCTAAACCGTTATGTGCAATACTCTTTGAACGAAATTGTTGAAAAAAGTCAGCAAGAAGAAATACATCTAATTTCAAGTATATCATCATATAATCTAACAAGGTATTACAATTATTCTCAGTCCAAATCTTTTGTGCTCTCAAATATTGTGATTCTGTCACTTCAGGCCAAATTGGTGGTAATTCAAAAGTTGTTTCCAAGATTTCCAAACTCTTTGCAAAATTGTAAGGAAAGATACCTTTACAACCCATTATTGAACCAGTAATTGTTGGCGATTCTTTAGTTCCCTTATTGAAAGCAGTCTGGATTAAAAAATATGAACAAGATGAAGTTGTACAAATTGTATTGGATAATCCAATGTATTTATCGCTTTCCACGTCATGTATAAACAATATAGAAATTAATATTCGTGATGATGGTGGGAAACTTATCAACTTTCCAAAAAATTCAAAAACACATTTGACATTACATTTTCGTAAATTAAATGATTAATCCAGATATAATTTCATTGTATAGTAATAGCCAAACTGGTGGCGAAATACCATATTTTATTGGTAAGCAGTATGGGCCTGGTTGGTTACGGACAATTGGAAGATTTGCATTACCAATTCTTAAGCGTATAGGCAGTTTTGGAATGAAAACAGCAAAGGATGTGATAATGAATGATAAGAAAATATTACCATCATTAAAATCATATGCTCTGTCTGAAATTAGTAAAGCTTTACCGGCAGTATCAACAATGTTACCTGGTGTTGCAAACATGTTTAAGAGTGAGGAACCACAGCCTGAATATACTGCATCAGGTGGATCCATGCCAAAACGTAGAAAACATGGTAGGCATATAAACAATCGAATGAAAGGACATGGAACTATATTTCAAAAATGATTTGTGGAAAATCTGAATTATGCATTTTCGATCGTCCATCACCTCAAGCAGTAATTGAATATGGTGCATTTGAAGAAGTATTTCCTATGAATTCAATTACTGATAGTAGAAATGATGTTGAATTTTACATTAATGGTTCCCAAACTGAATATTTGGATTTGAATGATACTTTATTAACTGTTCAAATTAAAGTTGTAAATGTCGAGAGAAAAAATTTGGTGGATACTTTAGATGTTAAGCCAAACAATTACATGTTTCATACACTTTTTAAAGACGCAATTCTTGGGTTTAATCATATTAAAATTGAGGGAGGTAACAATACTTATGCACACAAAGCATTGATTAAAACTATATTAAATTATAACGGTGATACTAAAAATACTTGTCTTACACCTATGGGATATGGAAATTCTGAAGAAAGAAAAAGTTGGATAAAAGACTCAAAGGTTTTTACAATGTGTTCCTCACTACAGTTTGATTTTATGGATCAACCAAAATATTTACTTCCTGGTGTCAATGTTCACGTTAGATTAAAACGATCTGATTCTGCATTATCATTATTTTCAAAAACTGGGGAACCAACATGTCAATTACTAGATGCTAAGTTAATGATTCGAAGAGTTCGTGTTGAATCATCAGTATTAGCAGGTCATCAACTTGGTCTTAATTCAAAACATGCGATTTATCCAATTAAAACAAAAGAAATTGTTCAGTTTGCTATTGGTAAAGGTGCATCATCATTCTATAAGGAACAGATATTTGGAGATAGAAGAATGCCTAATTTTATTCTTGTAACTTTTCAAAGTGAATCTCAATACAACGGTTCATATACTGATTCAAG
The DNA here is from genome assembly GCA_022537955.1 of Schmidtea mediterranea. NCBI lineage: Eukaryota > Metazoa > Platyhelminthes > Tricladida > Dugesiidae > Schmidtea > Schmidtea mediterranea. Next base: position 142,545 of record JAKGRZ010000026.1, on the reverse strand, counting down.
CTCAAAATTCAGACATTATAATGTCACTTCATTATCTTTATAAAAAAACACAGATTATCGCGAAACATATACTCAAGATTTCGAAAATAACAATTTCTGTACCACATATATGCAAATTATTGTGAGAAATATGGGTTATTTAGATAAAAACCTAAACTGTGGAATATCTCTTGATTATTTTAAATCAAAATATCCATTTTTCACATTTGTTTTGGCACCTGATTTTGATTTAAATCAAAGTCAATTGCCTCAAAATGGAAATTTACGATTGGATATAAAGTTTTCTAAAGCTGTTGAAGAACCAGTACATGTAATAATATATGGCGTATTTGAAAACGAAATTCAAATTACTGCAAATCGAACTGTACTAGTATAAATATAGTAACTCTATGTAATCAGATTATCATGAAGTAAGATTTTAATTAATAATTAATTTTATTTAATTAGTTCTATTCAGGTTGATAAAATTGGAAAACAGTTGTTGGGGAATGAGTTTGTTGGTGTATATCCTTTAGATAAAATTCCATATCTTGATGATAACAATGCAATAGTGGTTAATACTCAATCATCTAATCTTGGCGGTGAACACTGGATTGCTGTATATGTGAAACCAAATAAAATCCATGTTTTCGATCCAATGGGATTCTATTATCCAGCTTTATTAGTTAGTAAATTACAAACAATAGGAAAGTCAATTGTATACAATAAACATCGATATCAAAATCTTTTAACAACAACTTGTGGTCAACATTGTCTTGTTTGGCTAAACTCAATGTATAAACGTATTGATTTTAAATAAATGTTTTTTAAAATGTCTAGTTATTTTATTGATATTAGTGTTTTTGAAAATGAATTTGGTGGATTAGTTATAAAAGAATTATGTATGATCAATACTAATAATATTTTAAGACCATTACATTGGGTGTTTTCGGCAAACGAATATCATGAAGATCAAATACTTAACGGACAGAATTTTTTTCTGTCCAACGTGTATATTAAGTACTATCGGTTCTGATCGAAAAACAGCTATTTTCTATGTGACAGATGAAACAAAAGAAAAGATTTTAAAAATATATTTCCCATCTTTGAGAATTGTAAAGTATTCATTAAAAGAATATCAGAGTTTTCCAAGAAACATATCTTGTCCATTTTATGAGCACGATGATGATTGTGCTTATAAAAACTGTTTACTTGGTGCTTTAGATTATCTGAAATATTAAAAATATATGTATGCAATTTACCGTGTTTTGATTAGTTAATCTGTTGTAGTGGTGATAACGTAATTATTCATATATAAGGATATATTTTTCGTTTTATGGTCACTTTTTATATATACCCAATTTCGAGCAATAATCAATATGGTAAAACTTTTAATTTTAATTTTAATTTTATTATTATTTTATTTAGAATAATAATTCATCCAATATCAATAATTCCAAACAAATACCAAATACAAATCATATGGTAAATTTTAAATTTTATTTGAAAATTATTAAATTTATTTAGAATTCTAATAACGTTCCTAATCAAATGTATTGGCAGAATATGAATGCTAACTTTGTAAGATTTAAATTTAAATTAAATGTTTATTAATTATTTATTTAGAATGTGCCATATACTAACATGCCTTGGTATTATCCAAATTTACAATTTGCCAATCCAAACTTTCAAAACATGCAAAATTTTAACCATAATCTTCAAAACATGCAAAATTTTAACAACAATCTTCAAAATTCATCATCAAATATGCCCCATATTAATAAAAAATTAAATGGGAAGAAAATAAAATGTAAGTATTCTTTGAATTTTAAAATTGTTTTTAAGTAATAATTTAAATAAAGAATTAAATTTTTTATATTTTAAATAATATTTCTTTTAAATTCGAGTTATAATATTGATTTAAAATTAGGTATATAAATTAGTGATTAAAAATCTTTAAAAATGAATAGTTTAGATTGATAATTTGATTGTAAACTGTTTATTTTTATAAATATTTAATTACATAATTTATTTAACCTTTTACATAATGTTGAAAATAGTTTAACCTTTTCATATTAAAAGGTTAGAAATTTAGTAATTTAGTAACTTTCTAAATAACTTTTCATTATATAATAATTACACCATAATTTTCAAAAATAATTTTCACTTATAATTAATTTTTATATAAATAGGCAATTTATACCCTCAGTACTGTAATTCATCCATGAATAATAGTGATGAATGCCATGACCTAATGAAGAAATATTATCGTCATCAGTTCAACGGCATTGAAATATTTATATGACCCGCGTGCAAAACTTACCATGCCCAACCCTATCTTGATTTCTTTTCTGATCATAAGGTTCACTTGACACAGTTTAAACAGAATAAACTCGATTTCTTTCGTTTGATTTTTAAGGCTGACGATTTTAAAATTAAGAAAAGAAAATCTGATGTTAGTTTGAATTTAGGCACGTCTAAAATATCTAAAAATGAAGTAATTGTAATCAGTGATGATGAGGAAAACATACAAATATGTGGTTCTGTAGATATTAGTAATGACCCAATTGTAGAATTAGATTTAAGAGGATCTCGTAAATTACTAAAATTTAATATTGATGAATTTAATGTTAATCAAATAACATTAACAGATAGAATTATAACCCGGCTAAAAATTGAAATTAATAAAATGGGGAACGTTAAAATTCAATTTGCTGTAAATATCCAATTTGAGAAAGATGATATAACTAAAGATGAATTTATATCTAATAACGCCGAGGTCTTTTCAGATAATTTTCTTGTTGAAGGAGTTAGAAAATTAAATGAAAAAATAGAAAGATTTACTCAATTAGGTAGTGGATGGACTATTTCTAGAATTCGAGAAATTCATTTTATCTTGACTAAATATTCCCAAATGAATAGGTTAACTGGTCACGGTTTTATTGAAACTCCTATTGCGCTTAAAGGAAAAAGAGCAATTATTAATATTAAGAATAGTGACAATCTTTGTTTTATATATAGTATCTTGGCTTTATTGAAGCATGACGTTCTTGTAAATAATCGTAGTAATATGTATAGTTATACTAACTTCTTGAATGAATAATTTTATGATGAGATAGATGACTGTCCTATGAGATTATGCAATATAAGTAGGTTTGAGGAAAAGAATCCAGGTCTTGCAATTAATGTCTTGTCTTATAACCCAACTGTTATTAATAATGATGAAAATGAAAATGACGATATTGTTCCTCACCACCCTCATTTGGATATTATTCATCGCACTAAAGTGACTGACGTTGATCCTTTGTATCTTTTACTTCTCGAAAATGATGACCAATATCATTATACTGCTGTAATTGACTTGCAACGCTTAATGAATTCACATATTAATGATGTAGTTAGCATACGAATACAATGCCAATGGTGTCCTAGATGTCTTAATGGTTTTCGTTTGCAAGATGCTTTTAACAGTCATTATGCATTATGTACCAAAAATCAGGTAGGAACAACTTTTTACACTCTTCCTCAAAATAAATATTTAGAGTTTGGTGATTACTCAAAAACAGTAACCCCACCATTTGTAATTTATGCAGACTTTGAGTCAATTTTACCCATTGACATAAGATTTCATCAAAAACATCTACCAATATCAGCAGGACTATTATTAATTAATAACTTTAATAATACTAAATCATATTTTAGTTTCATTGGTTTAGAGTGTGTCTTGGAATTTTTGAAAAAGATAGAGGAAATTGCGGTGACAATTATACAACCTTATTTTGATCTTTTTAGTGATTCAAACATTATTCCGCTATCATTTAATCAGGAAAATGCTTTTAAGTCTTGCTTGAATTGTTATCTTTGTAAGAAACCCATTAGAAATCGTGTTAAAGTTTACGAACACTTTTCAGGTCGTTATCTTGGGCCTGCTTGTAGTCTTTGTCGTAATGTTAGAAGAAATCGTCAGCATTTACCTGTTATTTTTCATAATCTTAGGGGCTATGACCTTCATCACATTTTGAAGTATGGTCTTAGTAGTTTTCCTTCTTGGAATTTGAATATCATTCCAACTACAACAGAAAAGTTTATATCGTTGATAGCGCATATCGATAAAGTATCAGTTTGTTAGCGCATCATTAGACAATGCAGTTAAAACTCTTTCTAACTTTCCTTTGACAGATTCAGTATTTACTGGTTCAATAATGGGTTGTAAAGGTATCTTTCCTTACAATTTTGCAAAGAGTTTGGAAATCTTGGAAACAACTTTTGAATTACCACCAATTTGGCCTGAAGTGACAGAATCACAATATTTGAGAGCACAAAAGATTTGGACTGAGAATAATTGTAATACCTTGTTAGATTATATGATGATATACTTGAAATTAGATGTATTTCTTCTTGCTGACTTTTTTCAACAATTTCGTTCAAAGAGTATTGCACATAACGGTTTAGATCCCTTAAATTTTTACGGTATACCTGGAATGAGTTGGGCTTCTGCTTTGATGACATTGAAAGAACCCATTGAACTCCTTACAGATATGGAAATGTATAATTTCTATGAAGGAGGGATAAGAGGTGGAATAACATTTGTGAATAAACATTATGTTAAAACTTCTGATGATACAGAATTGTTGTATATTGATATCAACAATCTGTATGGTTGGGCTCTTAGCCAAAGTCTTCCTTTCGGTGATTTTAGTTGGGTAATTAATAATCTTGATTCTATTTTGGATGAGTGTATGAGTACAGATATTGAAACGCTTTCATATGGTTACACGATGGAAGTTGATCTCGAAATTCCTGAAAGTGTACATGAGATTTTGGATAAATTCCCTGTGGCACCAGAAAAGATGTGTCCACCGGATTCTAAAGTTGAAAAATTAATGCTGACCCATCATCCCAAGAAAAACTATGTTATTCATTGGAGACTTCTAAAGATGTTTGTTTCTCTTGGTGTTAAGGTTGTTAAGATTCATAGAGCTATAAGGTTTAAACAGGCAAAGATTTTTAAAGAGTATATTGATACAAACACTTGTTTGAGAGCAGATGCTACAAATAATCTTGATAAGAACTATTTCAAACTTTTAAATAATAGTCTTTATGGAAAATCTGTGGAAAATCTTAAAAAACGAATGAATTTAAGATTATGTAATTCATTTGAAAAGATGGTTACTTATTCATCAAAGCCGTCTTTCAGGAAGTGTATAAAGATTGACGATGATCTAATAGCAGCTCATCTAAATAAAGAATTAATTTGTTTAGACCGACCTAGTTATATCGGTCAAACGGTTCTTGATTTATCGAAATTACGGATGTATCAGCTCCAGTATCTTGAATTAGAGAAATATAGGAATCTTTTCAATTGTAGGATTGACATTGTTGCTGGCGATACTGACTCTTTCTTTCTTGAAATTAAAAACTGTAAATTAAGTACTCTTTTACCTGCAATGGTTTCGGATAATCTTTTGGACACTTCGAATTATAATATTAGTCATCCTTTGTATTCAAGAAAACTTGACTCAGTAATTGGTAAATTCAAAGATGAGAGTAAGGGACTTGGATATAAGGAATGGGTTTTCTTACGACCAAAATGCTATAGTCTTTTAGGTGAAACTGAAAGTAATAAAGCAAAGGGAATTACTTTGGAAGAAACTGAAATAAAGCATCTTTCTTATCTTGATTGTTATAGAAACGATATAATTTTTTCTGTTCCTCAAACGAGAATAGGGACGAGAAATCATCAGTTGTTTACTTTTAAAAATAGTAAAATTGCTTTAAGTAACAACGATGATAAACGTCAGTGGGTAGGTAAAAACAAAAGTTTTGCATTCGGGCATTATTTAGGTATCGATGCCAATGAAGATATTGAAGCTTTTATTTAAATAAATGTTGTCTTGTAAATGTGTTTGTCTTTTTATTCTATTGTTTTGTAATTATTATTAAATGAGACTTGTAACAGTCTGGTGTCGGTAATAATTCGTTGAGTCGTGGGTTCAACTCCTATAGTGGGCGAATTATTTTTTATTTTAAAAATTAAATTTTTTAATAGAAAATAAATATATATATATTTTATTTGCTGTAAATTTAAAATTTTATAGAAATTGGTAAAGTAAATCTGGCATAATTTAATTTTTTATATTTAGTTGAAATTTTAAACTTGTTGAATTATTTTCTTAAAATTTTGTAAATCCAGTGATAAAATTTAAGTTTTGAGTGACTTGATTTTAATTAAATAAACTATCAATATACTATAGTGCTTTTAAACTTAAATTTTCATGAAAATTATTAAAGTTTTATGATTATTTTGATAAAATTGTTATGTAATATACTACTAACAAAATAGTCAGTAAGCTAAATAATTTAGAATTGAACATTTATTTTTAAGACGAGTTTGATCTTAATTTATTATGTTTAATGATTATTCTATAATTTTTTATTTAATAATATAATTAACAATTGAAAATTTCATGTAAATATAATTTTTTAATATATCACTTGTAAGTAACATGAATCAATGAGGTAAACGAAACTCATACGTTTATATGAAGTAAAAAGTATAATAATAATACCAATAGTACTAGTGAGTGATTTTGCTAAGTCTAAGACTTAGTCGTAGACGTAGTTGTAGGCGTGTTGGGTGCGGATGGGTATGGATGGGTATGGATGGGTACGGATCTGTGATGCATGTGTGTGTGAAATGTTTAAGAACCAAAGGTTCTAGAAGGTAGGTGTGTGGAAGGTTCTAGAAGGTAGGTGTGTGGAAGTTGGTAGGTGTGTGGAAAGTTCTAGAAGGTAGGTGTGTGGAAGTTGGTAGGTGTGTGGAAGGTTCTAGAAGGTAGGTGTGTTGGTCCACAACTACGTGACATAATAACAGTTAGGTAACAGTCTCAATGTAGTGACCAATGACATAATAAGTGTGACCAGTAACATAATAAGTGTGTACTGACCAGTGGTCATGTGATATAATCATGAGGTCACTGACCAAAGGTCAATTACTAGGTAGCAACTAATGGACAAAGGTCAATTTCCAAATAACAAATAACAGCTTACTGGAAATCCATGAAAATTAGATAGTATCGTTATTAATAGATGCAATTATTAATACATGCATATAAATTAAAATAGTAAATACATAAAAATTACTAGGTAGCAACTAGTGGACAAAGGTCAATCTCCAAATAACAAATAACAGCTTACTGGAAATCCACGAAAATTAGATAGTATCGTTATTAATAGATGCAATTATTAATACATTCATATAAATTAAAATAGTAAATACATTAAAATTTCAAGCGAAACGATTCAACAGGAAGGTGGAGACAAAAATAAAATTGTCAATAATTGTAAAGCAAAAACCCGCAAAACAAGAAAACATAAATAAAAATAAAATTAATGGGTATGTTGTATAAATCAATGGAAATCACCATGTAAATATTATCCAAAACCGTAGAAGTAAGAATAAAAATTTAAAAAACAAATAAAATAAAATAACAAAAACAAGGAAAAAACACCGAAATACTTCCCAATGCTCATCAACTTTTGCACAAAAATTATCCTTTTCAATAATAATCAAATCTGAGCTAAATTCATAAAATTTAATTCATTTAATTTCATAGCAGTGATTCCATTTTAATTTTATTCCCGTCACCTTTCCCTTTAATAAGCCTTAAACGCATTTTATGTTTATATTATATTTAATGAGTGCCCACTGGACTACTCGGTGTGGTGATTTTGAGCCGTTTGTAGAATAATTTAGGTCAAATTTAAAGAAAACTAGAAACGAGGAAGCAGCCAAAATACCCCTTCCTTATTTCTCCCTTCTTCTATACGGAATAATATTGACGTTCCAATCCCTGCGTTCCGCACGCCGGGTCTTCACGGGCACAGATCATCGGCGATATTCCACGCACTTACACGAATCTGAATAATATGTGGATTTTACTAACTTGTGATGTGTCTTGGCTGTGGGCCGGAAAAATTTCGACAATAAAATAATTAATTTATGAAAAACAAACTGATTTTATGTTTTATAAATATTTATTAAGTTATTAAAAAACAATATAACAAATTACTTGATAGAGCATAACATCATACCAAAATAAAATTACATTTCTCCCCACGTCGACATTCAAGCAGAGCTCTACCGAGATTGCGAGGACGGGACGGGGAGAGAGAGTTTCCAAATAAAACTATCACTCACCTAAAATAAATTTCAGAATATAGTTTTTAAAAAACGATTTAAAATTGGTTAAATTTTATGTGAAAATGCATCGGTATATATACCTATTTTCTGTCCTTAACCTCGCGTGTTCTTTTTGATTTAGTAAAACAAAATTCGACCTTGATATTTTCTAGTGTATTCTAATCTTAATTTTTAGTATTTTCTAATTTATTTTGATAATTTTTTGTTTGAAATTTTTATTGAATTATTTCTAATTCAAATTCTTTGATTTAAATTTCATTTTCATGAAATTTTAATTTTTGTTAAATTATCAATTTTCGGTTTTCGTGTTATGTTTATATTTGTATAGTGCGGGTCTTGTTGCATTTTGTTATTATTTTAATTTAGTTTTATGTTTATTATTTTATATGTAATGGCTTTTCTCTCATATTTTGCTAGGTTTAATTGATGTTTTTATGGGTTTGATTTTAAAGTTGTAGGTTATATTTGCATGTGTGTTACCGATTCATTTAAACATTTTACAAGGCCGTTTGTGTTCTGGCCCAACAGTATTAACAATTATCGACCTGACTCCGAGCGTGTCTTGGGATATTAGTAACAACGACAAAGTCTTCGATAATTTCAATATGTATTGTTTATCACAATTACAATCAATTTAGGTTCGCTAACACAGCTACACAAAAGGTTCACCACTCAAGATTTGAATTCAGGACTTATTACGTCAAACAGTGAGTAACAACCCAATTGATAACTGTCTCTTTGATCAAACTCCTCGATATACTTATATCAGTAGAATGGTTACTTTAACTTAAGTTGCTTTCTGTTCGTTACTTGAACTTTGGTACTTATTCTCTTTCAATATTTTGTTGTCCCGTTCCTATTTGTGTCTTTGGTTTTTATAGGTGGTTACTTGTTGACATATTCGACAATTGTCATTATAATCAACTTTTCATTTTTCGGCTGCGTTCATAATCAACTTCTTATTTTGAATGATAAGAAAATTCCATTCCCAAACTGGTGTTGTTTTCCTCTTTTCTATTTGTCGTATTTCTCTGTTTTACTTTGATTTAGAATTTCTCTTCTTAATTTTTCTTGTCAGAGTTCCGGAACGGCATTCTCTCCAATTTATACTTTTCCACCGAGATTAATTTATTTGTTATTTAGGCACCCTCAACAGAGTTATTTGAATAGATATGTTGACTTCAATAAATTTCTCGAAAGTCTTTTGGTTTAAAAAATTCCACTGGCTTAATAGACAGCATCCATGGCTCCGCGTAGTCACCACATAAAAATAGAACGCGTTATTTTGAAGTAGAGATAAAGTTTGTTACTCAAATATTACAAACTACTGGAGAAATATCATTGTCACTATTTTATTCCTTCATCACACTTTACGATCATAAGTTAATAATTATACATATATTTTCTTTACAAGAGTAAATGCCATGAGCTACACTCCAATTGACTTAGTTAATGTAGGCGCTTATTGCGTCACGTGTCACCGTTGATAACATCTAAGTTTCACAAACCACACATTGGAAAACAAAGAAATAACTGAAATGAGTTTTTTATACTACCAACAAATTTTTAGTGTACATTTCAAAAATCAAAAAAAATAAAAACCATCTATAGTTTGAAGTCGACATCAACTTTATCAACAATCATTCGAGCAATGGCCATAGAAGATGTAGCAGCAGGACTTGGGGCATTTCTTACATGTAGCAATCTGGAACCAATGGACCCTATGCCTTGATGAAACACAAAATCATCAACCAATCCACCATCTTTATTAAGAGCTTGAGCTCTTACCCCACTTGGTCCACGACAAACATCATTAACAGTCAAAATTGGAATAAATTTTTTCAAAGCTTTAACTTGTTGTGAAATAAAGGCCACGCCGATCATTTCTTTTAGACCTACGGTAAAATGCTTCGCTCCAATTTTGAGCATTCCCGGAAAAACTATAGCATCAATAGTGTCTGCTAAATTGAAATCTAATAACCCATAACCTTCTCGTTTGAACGCTAAAATTGCATTAGGTCCCAACCATACATTACCATCCATTCTAGGTGTAAAATGAACGCCTAGAAAAGGAAACCGAGGATCTGGAACTGGATATATGTTTCCTCTCACCATATTCTTTTTATCTGGTTTTAGAATTAAATAATCACCACGAAAAGGAACAATTTTCGGAACATCAGAACAACCAGACTTTACAGCTAATTTATCCGCATGGAGACCTCCACATATAATAGCATACTTTGATTGAACTCGTTTACTGTTCTTTGCAACTAATTCAACAGGATAATCCAATGATTCTTTGGCTTCATTAAATTCAGATACTTCGAAATTAAGAAATATTTCTCCACCCGATTTTTTAAAGTCATTGGCATAGGACAGCGCAACCAATCGCCAATCTACAATGCCAGTATGAGGCGAATGGAGAGCTTTTAATCCCGCACAATTCGGTTCAATATCCTTAATACCAGAAGCATCCACTACTTTCAAATCTGGAACTTCATTTGCTTGGCCCTTTTTAAGAAGTTCATCAAGACGAGATACTTCAAGAGGATTTGTAGCTACAATCAATTTACCACATTTTTTGTATGGAATCTTTTTTTTATCAAGATATACATACGAACTTTTCAATCCTTCAACACATAATTTAGCCTTTAATGATCCTGGTGTGTAATATATACCAGCATGAATTACCCCACTATTATGACCACTTTGATGCATTGAAAGTAATTTTTCTTTTTCTAACACACACATTTTTAGTTTAGGATGTCTTATTTTGAGTTCACGAGCAGTTGCTAAGCCAACAATTCCTCCGCCAACAATAGCAATATCATATTCTAATTTAGGCTGATGAGGTTTAAAAAGATCAAGTTCAAAATTATCAGAAAAATATCTTTCGAATAAGACTACTGATTTTACACAGTTTAGAGGCTTTTTATTTAGTAAACTAAAATACAATAAAAATATCAAATATTAAATAAATTCGATTTTTTAATATTTTAAAGAGCGGAAAGTACCTTTTCAGCATTTTAAAAGTTACATCTGTAAAGATTTTTCAATTCTAATTTAAACAACCAAATTGGTAAATTGATAAATTAAAAATTTTTAAAAACTAGTATAAATTATAATCTAAGATTATGTAATAAATAAAGTAATAAATAATAAAATTATATTTAATATATACATTTAAATATTTATAGTGTATACATACAACTAGAACAAACGAAATAGATTACTAAAAAATAAACATTCAATGATTTCTAGTAATTGCTTTGCAAAATAATAATCATGTGTAGTAGTCGACTACACAAGACTTTTTAATTAAAGTTATATAAAAATAAGTTTACATTAAGAACCGCGATGTGTAGATAGACATTCGACGAATAACAAAATAAGATGAGCATGATATTGTTGGAAGGTCTTGAGAATTTGTTTAAATGTGTTTGTCCAGCACTGAGTTTTGTTTAAATGAATTGGAAATAGCACGCAAATACAACAGGCGGATTTAAAATCAGACCCATAAGCATCAATTCAACAACCTTAAAATGTGAGTAAGATATAATTAAAATATAAAATCAAAAACATAAAAATAAATTAAAACAATAACAAAGTGCACCAAGATTAGCATGAAACTAACATAAAAATAACAAGAGAACATAAAGTTTGACCGCCAAATTGATAATTCATAAAAATTAGCAGTGAATGCATAAAATGGAATAGTTTCAATTAGAAATATTCTATTAAAAATAAAAAAAATTATTCATTTAATATAGAAATTGGTAAAATAAGAATTAGATATAACAAATAAGATCAACGTCGAATTTTGTTTAAATGCGTCAAAAAGAACACGCCAGGTTAGGTTAACAGAACAGGTATATATATATCAATTCATTTTTACAGAATTTTCAACAACAAAAATTTTAATACAAAGTGTGTGCAAGTTTTTTAACGGACAATCTCAATTATCCAGAAATTTTTTCATACTGCGTTTCAAGCAACCTCAAGTAAGCTTGAACGTTTGTATGGGAAAATGTTATTATGAATGCTGATGGGCAACTATGCTGAAACAATGTTTATGAAATATATGATTCGATGAAATGCATTATATTATGTCGAAATTTTTCCGGCCCACAGCCGAAACATCACCGCAAGCCATTAAAATCTATATACCTATCGAGATGTGTATGTACGGTCCATCCGTCAATATCTCGTGCCCATGAAGGTTCCTGCTTGTGTAACGCAGGAACCCAAACTTTAATACATACCGCTTATAGTGGAAGATGGAAGATGGGGGTAGTCTTTTGGCTGTCTCCACTACATTCAGTTCCCAAAAATTCGACTTAAAATCACGTTACTAATCGACTCAAAATCACTAACACCGAATAGTCCAGTGGGCACTCATTAAACGTAATATGAACATAAATAGATAATAAGGTCAAGAGAGGGAATGGGTAGCGGGGAAAATTGCGAGATCGTTGCAACAGTTAAAATGAATAGCCATCGGAAAAAGATTAATTCGAACGACCAAAACCAGGAAAAATAATGTTTTAAATAATATATAAAAATTAAATAAATTATGTTGAATTGAGACGGAAAATATGGGCAGAACGCTGCGCAAACTTTCTAAAAATAATTAAAACATTTATCATAAAACTCTAAAATAAGGGCGGAACGCTGCTTAAATTTTCCAAATTAATTAAAATACTTATCGAAAACTGTAAAATAAGGATGGAGTACGGTTAAATTTTGATATAAGTAAAGTATTTTTATAAAGCTGAGGAATAAGGACGGATCCCTACTAAAATTTAATAATGATAATGATAATAGTAAGGATAATAATAATAATAATAATAATAATAATAATAATAATAATAATAATAATAATACTAATAATAATAATAATAATAATAATAATAATAATAATAATAATAATAACAAATAAATTATTATTGAATATTTTCTTTGGTTTATTAAACAATTGATCTGGCAAACAAATCTGTTGAATTGAAATGGAGCGAGCGGGGTTCGTGAAATAATTGATTCTTGAAAGTATCGAGTGCATACGGAAGGGACCGAAATAAGAAATCGCACATAGACCTTCTATCGGTAGTGCGTTAAACCCACTATGAAGCCGGGCCTTAACAGTTCTCCACTAGAGCTCACCTTTGGCGGTCTCATAACCAGTGGTTACAGTTCCAACGTTGCCTAGCAACGGGTAACCATTGGAGGGTAGAAAGTAGTGTTTGTAAAGGGGTCAAGGTTAGAAGCCACTAACCCCACAAATATAACAGTTATATAGCATGAAAACTCAGAACCAAGTCAACTCATATCCAACAGATTACATCATACTGGCATACATACTGGCATACACGATAAAATTTTAGAAAAACACAAAAGAAATATAAAAGAAATAAAGCAAAAACTAAAATAAATTAATTCATAAAATGGATCTCAAAACCGAAAATCTGTAACTATTAGAAAATAAATGAATAAAACGAATTAAAATATGGAAAATGTGGCTTTACGAATATATTTTTTGAGCGACTGAAATTCCTGTCATAGCAACTTTTCAGGCATACAGCCTCCAAAACACAAGTAACTAAACTCTTTCACATACAACAAGCCATGTAAGCGCAGTGTTACTACATCGTACTGGTGACAGTGAAGATTTGGCTGTGATTACCAGAGGGTTGATATGTAAAAAGACTGGCATAGTGAAATTCAGAATTATGAGAAAATGTTTTGTAGCCTACCAATCTACCCCGATGTTAGTAAAATTGACCTAAAATCACTGTGTTGGTCAAAAACAAATATTTTTGAATTGTTGTCTATCTGGCACGACATCCGATAAAATCAGGGCGCGCAAAATGTAAATGAACGAAAAATCATCAGAAATAGCCTACTTAGCATCAAATAATACAAAAGTAGAAAAAAGAGTAGAAAAATACAAAAAATAGATAAAAAATAAATGAAAACATTTAAAAAGAATCAAAAAACATTAAATTTTAGTAAAGTTAACCTATTTCATCAAATTGGCTCCAAATTCACATAAAACGCTTATATTCTAGAAAATAAATATGAGAATTGTAATTAGAAACTTTAACAAAAAAGAATCATGAAAATCTGACAACTAGGGGAAAAGTGATGAAATATGGTAAAAACGTGTAGACGTTTTGTTTTATCGCATCAAAATACATGCGTGTAAAATCCCCCTATATAAGTCGATGCCAGATCGACACAATTTAATGGTATTTCTCTCAAGAAATTTATATAAAATCTTTCATTCCGGAAGTAAGGAAATGTTTTTTGTTTTTTCATACTATTATTATTTTATCATTATTTTTATGTTTATAAAAGATATAGGATATTTACTATCATATTGAATTTTTATAGGTTATTACCTGTAGTATTTAGGTTTAAAAATGTATTGAAATTTTCTTTTTATTCGAATAACATGATTTGATTTATTTTTTGAGTTTTCATCAATTTATTTAATAATAAACCAATATTAATGAAAAACAAAATAGAATGATTTTTCCTCGTATCGATCAAGTCCCAGGGAAGCTTCGCTTCCATGGTAATTGACCTATACGAGATGCCTCGTGACCAATATCTTACATCACTCGAGAAAAGTAATAATGAAATATTAATATTGATCATTTATTGTATTTAATATTATTATTATTAGGCTTAACCATTATCATTAATTCCAAAAATTAAAATTTATCTAAAAAAATTTAAAGAATCCAAATGATGCAAATCTAAACGTTATTTTATCCACCATTATTATTCATTTTATTGACTATTATTATCATACAATCACATGCATACAACTGAGCAAAATTAATCTTCACCAACTAGTTAAAAGCTAGTACTTCGGTGTGGGAGGTACCCGTAGCGAATGTTAGTTCGCAGGGTCAAATCTCCTCTCAAGGACCTCAATGTCAGACCCTCTGTAGAGAGCGAAGGATCATGAGGAAGGCCTAAATTTAATATAAAAACGAAAGAAAAATATACGAACTAGAGACAGCCAGAAGAAATTAAACTATTAAATGAAGAAAAATTGAATGATAAACTTTAACTAAAGACAATTTAGGATACTTTAATATCGAACTAAAATAAAGTTAATGAACGAAAAGGAAGAAAGTAGATCAATTTATTATCCAGAAAGAAAAGCCAAATGCTAGAATCACGATATTCGCAAACAAATCATCATAAAATGACTAATTAAACAAGTAATTATGTTCTCTCATTTTTATTTTTTACATATAATTATATTAAATAAAATGAAAAAAACCCTTTTTAATCATTTAATTTTAATGCGATAAAAAATGTGAGTGGAATAAAAGAAATTTTTTTTTAAAAATTGTTTTTGGAACTCAGCCTCCCTAGATTTAGATGGAACGGTTATCGCCTCGCAATACTGTTATTTCAACAGATCTGAGTGTAACAATATGAAGACCTAATGTAATAATGAAAGAACGAATTAACTGATTAGGGAAAATGGCATTGGCCACCTGTCGTGGAAACTATCGATCCAAAATTTTATTATTATTATTAGTTATAATTTTTTTAGTTTCAATTAATTATTTAACTATAATACAAACTCTTATATTTATTTAATCATTTTATTTCCTATCTACTGATCGAAAATCCAAAGGAAATTCGCTCATCCTATGCTCCTAGACTCTAGATATTCCCGAATCCAGGACTGTGAATATGATTAAAATTCTACAAAGATTATAAAAATAAAAATCTATAGAATTTTATTATTGCTGTTCTTATAATATATTCATCCGAGGTATAGTTTTAAAACTTTTATATATCATAAATAATAATAACTAAATAAACTAGTAAGAATTTATGGATATAAAAAAATGTAGGTGGAATCATGGCTGGTTACGGCAAAAAAATTGAATTTCAGTTTGGGTGATTTCCTATAATAAATAAAATAACCGATTAATTTTTGTTCTCCCCGAGTCAGGGTGTTGAACAAGAAATCCCGTTCTAAATAAAATAGTAATTTTACAAAGTATAATAAACATAAAGAGGAGTAGTAAATACGACTTAACCTAGCAAATGATAACTGCATGCTTGAAAGGCATTCTTCTTTTTGTTTACAATAAATTCCATAGAATTTGGGTAAAATCCAACTGAAATTTAAATAAAAATTCCACATAGAATGTAAAATAATTAGTAAATTGGAAATCCAAAGAAATCTATATCGATCGATAAAATAACCGATTAATTTTGTTCTCCCCGAGTCAGGGTGTTGAACAAGAAATCCCGTTCTAAAAATAGAACTGGATTTCTTGTTTAAAATAACAGTTTTTTGTTTAAGTTGAAATCTGGGATTTTCAAAGGGAAAGGACCCGAATCTAAAAATATTAATCATATATTCACTTAAAACCTTTTATTGTGATCCCATATATATGCCACTCGACCGACCTGTTCCTGAAATAACTAAATTAAACTAAAAACTCCTCGAAAGTGATGGAATTCTTCATAAAGCCTCCATCGGTTCATAACCCATTATATTTTGTCTAAATATGCACGTTTAACTTAAGTAGTTTTTCATCTTTATGGCCATAAGATTATTTCAAACTCTAGTTTCAACTCAATCTGATATTTGCTCCATTATTTTAGTGCAGACGAATAATAATAAAACCCTGGATGTGGAAAAATTCAGACGGGACGAAGCTCACTATCACAACGAGGCACTAAAACAGAGTCGATGATCCGAAGATGTCGACGGATGGAGGAGACATGAACTCGGCCGGAGAAGGCGACCAAATTGAAACAGAAAAATGAATTGCTTAAAAACCAACACACGGAGTTGATGGCCGAACTCGACAAGTTAAAGAAAGAAAATTGTCAACTAAAGTTGAAAGAAACAATCAGGGCAGAGGTCGGACATCACCCCAGCACAATTTTAAACGTTGATCCGAGTGTCGCCTGGCCCATCTCAAGTTTTATCTCAACCAATAACCAAATGGATCGTGATCCACCATCGAAATCAAATCACAAAAAATGTCACGCCAGCAAAGCGGAAAGGGAAAGAAGACGCCGATTGAAAACCGCTCGTCTACTGGGACAGATAAAAAAATTTGGACCCTCATCTGCTGACATTCTCTAATAACCTTTCAATTTTTGTAGTGATCAATAAAATGTTTTGGGATTTGGGTCGATGGTCGTTTTGAAATCATTTAAAACTTTCTATAAACAACACTTTTAAAACAAAATAGAGATCAAGGAGTCAGTATTATTTCAATTAAATTAATAACAGAGGGACATATAATTAAAATGAGCATAAATACCTTCTATGGTAGCTCTTGAACCTAAAGGTTTTCTAGGGTATTAGCAGTCATGGTAATATGGCTCACCTTTTACTAGAAACTGCCCATTGGGATACATTTCCAACGTCTATTTGACGGGTATCCAATGTTTATATCTCTTGTGCGCGCATTTGGTGGTAATCCCTTGCAAGTGACCGCGAGAATCCTATATCTTTTACCCATTAGCTGCCCAGCAACTGTAACGACTCGGCTTAAAATCATAACATCTGGTAGTACAGCAATCACTCATTATTTTATAACATAAACATAAATAGATCCTAATGTCAAAGAAAAGGAAAGGGTAGTGGGAAAATCACGAAACCGTTACAAGATATAATATTCTTGGCTTATTATTATTGAAAGTCGGTTCCATCTGACTCCTCGTGTCCTTTTCGAATCAAATAATTAAACACAACACAGAATAATTTTATTTGCATTTTACCACAGGTACAACTCAATCCGATTTATATCAATGTTTTGTAATTACAATTTCACTGATTTATTTGCACCCTTCAAACACCGAATAAATTTGATTACCTTAAGGTAGGTTATCCAATGGATAATCCCCTTTTTTGATAAATAACGTTTGACTTTACTTGGATTTAGACTCTTTTACTGACCTGACTAGATTACTCATTTGCTTCGAACACTGGTCCTTTTGTGTTTTTCCCTTTTCCTTTTATACTCCTGTTCAGACTGTTTTCAGACAATTGTCAACAACATTTGCTGCCATACTAAATTATTAAAAATAATTACTTCCCACAGACCACCTTAGCCGACATTTGTCAACAACGTTTGGTACATTACTAAATTAAAAATTAGGAAATAATTACCTCCCCATAGATCAGTGGCGCCCATTTAATATTGTTTAGGCCAATTTACCCTTTTCTATTATTCCGTCTACACGCCGGGTTTTCCTCATCTCTCGGGTTTCCCATTGCCTCGGACTTCCCATTAGTAATTATTTTTTTCATTAATTGGTTTTTTGTCTTATATTATTTTCTAGGGACCCCTCACTAAATTTTTATTATTATTTCTGGACTCGTCTCTTAATTTGGCGTTCAACCATACCAATTTCTCCCGATCAATACTACTTTCGGATGTTTCTAAATTTTTTAATTAATGTTGCACGTTTATCATTTTGGTGTTTTATTGATTTTACTGTGCTTTTTCGTAATACCCCAACAATATAAAAATCAATATTTTTTCACTTAAATTTGTTTATTTTTAAATAATCAATATGAAACAACAAAATATATATTAAAAACTAATTAATTCCAGTGGACTCAAATAATGATGACAAATTAACGAAGAAAATCAACTGATTATCACATAATTTGAGTAAATTAGAATAGTTGTAATTCCTTCCTTCAATATTCGGATTACCATTATGTAATGGAGTTACTTGCCTAATAGCACCCAAAACGTTTAATTTGTAAACAACTCTTCCGGAATGGTTTATAACAGAGGTGTCAAAACTACGGCCCACCAAAAATTTTCGTAAAATTTTCGTAAACTGTAAAACTCATTTTAACCTAAGCAATTTCACATATAGGTTTTAGGGTAGTGTATGCACGTGGTAAATGTTCAAAAGCAACATAAGCCACAAAATGTCGTTGAGTGAGTCTACTGATCCATGCAATTTACTGTGACAAGATACAGCCTATGTACGGTTTTTGCAATTGACCTTGGCATTTATTTCTATTCTGTACAGTTGATCGTGACTAAATTGTAAATTGATATGTTTAAATTCATATCTAATGTATTACAAATTAATTATCATGTTAATATTATTTTTTAAAGTTGACCATGAAAAAAAAGAAAAGTTGATAAAGAGTGCCTTGCTTTTAAAGAAGAATGGAGATTCAAATACTAGTTTGTACAATCGCAGTCAATTAATGACAAAGTTGCATGTGTAATTTACAATGACACTATTGCCGTAATGAAAGAATATAATTTACGCTGACATCATAAAACAAAATATGCTTCAGCTTACCCACAATTTAAGGACAAGCAGCGTATTGAAAATTTTGAAAAAATGCGTCGTAGTTTGTCTTCTTAGCAAATTTTATTTAGGAAACTTTCTTATTTGTTGAGAAAAAAGAAACCCCTTATGGATGGGAAAATCGTTAAAAAGTGTATGATGGAAGTCGTTGGTGAATTATGTCCAGAAAAGTTGAAACTTTTCGAATAGCCACAAAGCAACTTATAATAATTTTTATATTTTTAACTTTCCATCGTTCAGAATACTGTCCTCAACTTCCAAACACCAACCTGCCATCATGATTGAGCCATAAACCGATAGTTGAAAGCAGCTTGACCTTAAGCGCAAATGAAAAGAACAAATAATTTAACCTAAAATATGTGTTGACGATAATTACACTGTACATATTTCTGTGCGTACTTGTATCCCTCGAAATTCTTTCTAAGATCAAATTATATTTTCCCTCTATTTCGGAATAAGTACACCCAGTAATAATCGAAATGAAAATTATCAAATGCATAGATTAGTGACACTCAATCTGCATAGATCATGTAAACCGCTTATCCTTTGTCTGATAATGAGTACTATAGAATACGACTTACTGTCTGGAGTAAATATAAGAGACCTCAAACCAATAACAACGAAATCACATAGATTCAGTCACCACTCAAAACTAATCAAAACCGAAAATAAAAGACCACTAAAGTAAGATATTATTCAATCGAACCAAAGCTCATGGAAAGCCCTCGTCATTAACAAAGACTCTAAGCCAAGATTAGTAATCAATCACTCCAGAACTATCAACAAATACGCAACCATAGATGCATATCCAATGCCTCGAATCGATGACCTCCTTAACAAGATTGCTAAAAAGATATCTTTTCCAAAATTGATCTCAAAGCGCATATCACCAGATACCAATAAAACATGCAGACTATCACCTAACCACATTTGAAGCACTTGGAAAATTCTACGAATTTAAAAGACTTTTATTTGGCTGCACAAATAAATAAAGAAAAATGCTTTAACTCAATTTTAGAAATATCGTTTTAAGACACATTATCAGTCATTGTAAGATTATATCCGATCCTTCAAGATTCAAATCGCTAATAGAATTCCCTATACCAATTACAATCAAACAAATAGACAGACGAACAGGAATTTCGCTAACTATGCCAAATTGATACCTCAATGTTCCCAAAATACGATTATTCTCGATAAAGAAAGAAATAAAGTAAATAGCAGCCAAATATGAGTACAGGCACAATTAAAATAATAAATAATCTAAAAAGCGAATTACATATGCACAATCCGGAGCTACCTCTTTTACTAGAAACAGATGCTTCAAGTACCGCGTTAGGAGGTAAGATGTCCCAGGAAGGACTCTATGTAGCATTTTATTCAAGAGTACTTATGCAGGTAGAAAAAAATCAATCGGTAGTAGAAAATAAGGCATGTGCAATCTTCGAATGCTGCCAAAGATGGATAAATCTTTTATTTTCAGTACACTATTTTAAGATATGTACAGACCAGAGATCGATAGCTTTTATCTTCGATTATAAAACTAAATCAAAAAGAAAGAACGAGAAAATCGCGAGGTGGCATATTGAACTGTCAGAATTAAGCTATAATGTTAGGCACAGTCACGGAAAAGATAATCTTTCAGCTGATACGATGTTCAGATGTGATGGGATACATTAAATAGAGCCACTTAAAAAGCTGCATGGTCTGCCTCCTTTGCCACCCTGGTATCTCTAGACTAAATCACTATTGTAAAAACAAAAATTTAAACGTCACATTAGAAGAAATCAGAACCGTAAGTAACAAGTGCCAAGCCTGTTTAGAGCGGAAACCTAAATTTAATAAACAAGATCTTTCAACTCTAATAACATCAAACCGGGGTGGGAAAAAGTATCAATGGATTTTGTAGATCTTCTATCAAGCACATCACGCAACAAATATTTACTCGTACTAATTGATGATTTTTCTAGATTTAAATTTGCCTATCCTTGTGAAAGAATAAGCACTGATACAGTAATTGACCATCTCTGAAGTCTCTTTTTAACATTTGGCAGTCCTTCATCAATTCACTCAGATAGAGGAGCTCAATTCAAATGTCAAATATTGAATAACTTTCTTCTATGTAATGGAATTGTCAAATCCAGAACGACACCCTATGACCCTCAATGAAATGGGCAGTACGAAAGAGCAAACGAAATTCTGATGAAAACCATGAACCTAGCTCTAAAGGAGAGAAACCTAGACAAATCTGAATGGGAAATCGTTTTAGAGAAAGCACTGTCATCTCATAGAACAATATTATCAACCGCAACGAATGAAACATCTTATAACAGATTTCTCAACTTAAATCGGTCATCTTATACTGAAACCGACATACCAGCGTTTCTTCAATCCCCAAAATTAGACATTTTAGTTAAAAGACAAATACGACAAAAAAATGATCAATTAGTGAACAGGATCAAACCTATAGAAACAATATCACCTTACTTAGCCAGGGTTCGATTCGAGAATGGAAAAACGGATACCGTATTAACTCGCTATCTAGCCACTTCTAGTAATTATGTTGGGCAAAAACTAGAGTTTTTAATTATTGTTTATCTCGCACGACATCCTATAAAATTTGGGCTTGCAAAATGCAAATGGACAAAAAATCATTAAAAATAAACTATGTAGCATTAAATAATACAAAAAGTAGAAATAAGGGTAGAAAAATACAAAAAATTTGTAGAAAATAAATTAAAATATTTAAAAAGAAATGAAAAACCTAAAAACTAGCAAATTCAACCAATTTCATCTAATTAGCTCCAAATTCATTGAAAACGCTTATATTCTTAAAAATAACTATGAGAATTAAGCCTAAAATGTAATTAGAAAAATTAATTTAAAAAAATCACGAAAATCTGTAAACCAGGAGAAAAGTGATGAAATATTGTAAAAACGTGTAGGCGTTTTGTTTTACCGCATCAAAAAACATGCGTGTAAAACCCTTATATAAGTTAATGCCAAATTGACAGAATTCAATGCTTATTAATAAAAATTTTCAAGAACCTACTTTCGATTGTTAAAATTCATCTTAACTCGAATCCTGTTATCGAAAGTAAAGAAAAGTTCTTGTTATATTTTTTATTGTTACTTAATTTTATTTGATTATAGTAGTATCATACTCTGATTTACAAATTTTAGGATAGGAAATATTGCGAGATAATTATAAGGATTTTTTTTTATTGTAATAATTTGAACAACATTTTTTATGGAAACTTTTAGGTCTTATTTTATTGGATGCTATTTGGTTTATGATATGGTCAAAGAATAAATAATCAAACCTGCAAACAGGTTGCTGTAATTTTTCTTGATTTTAGTAAAAACTTACTTAATAATATAAAACAAAAATAAAAATTTTTGTTATCATTTTTTTAGATTTTTTCTACTCAGCTTCATTCTATATACAATGAGAGTATTAATAAAGTGATCCAGAAATTAATTCCAATAGAAGAAAATTGTCTACAAATCGATTGTAATAGGATAGGTTGATCTTCAAGAGAAAAAGAAATTTGTTCTTGCATTATTTTACTTCTAGTGAATGATTTCTATAAATTATTTAGATTTTTGTTAAATATGTAAAATAAGTTAAATGAATTTTACAACGAAGTACCACATAAAATATTCAACATTTTATTATCTAGTTATTACTTTTTACTTTTGTTCATTCCGAATAAATTAACCATCTTTATTTATGATTTAATAATTTAATAATAATTGTGAAATTACTAAAAATAATAAATAAATATAAATAGTAGTTATAAATAATTAAATAATATAAATAGTAATAATAATTTAAATTTAGTAATTTTTAATTACTCAAAATAAATATTGATTTATTTTGAAAGTAGTATAAAAGGGAATTGCAATAATTAGAAAGGGAGAGAATAACAGCTTGTAGCAGAATTATTGAGAACATAAAATAATCTATTCTAGCGACAGATTGGAAATTAATATTTGACGGATTAGAGATTAATAGTAACAGATTGGAAATTTATTGTGACAAATTCTTGTTATGAAACCCGTGAAAGTTGAAAATAATCTTGAGGTTTAATTTTGTGGGAAATTACAATCTCAAGGATTAATTTTTGTGGAGAATTAGTATAAAACTGAACTAGAAAATCAGGATTGTGACAAAATATTAGAAGGCAAATTGAAGCATTATTTTCAAAGGAATAATTGAAATTCAAATTCAAAAGGTAAATAGTAATTCTTTTACTAATTTACTTAAAAGCAATCAAAGCGACAAACAGAAATTTTGCATCAGCTCGCAAGACTGATAGCTTAGTTGTAACAGTCTTAGCGTCTGCTTAAACTATTTTTGCGAAAGGCATCAGTTTTCGAGGGAAACTGCATTCCTGTTTATTTTTGTGGGTAAACTAAAGAGGGTAGTCATATCTAGACTAATTGTTATCACCAACTCTCTGGGTGATATTCGATCGCGTATAAAATCTAGGGAAACCCTCATATTGTTCCTTTCACCATAGAGCGGGCCGGTTGATCTATTAGGATACAGCTTTCGCCATCTTAGAAATATCTCGAGGACGGTTCGCAATAACCGATATTCTTACTTTAGAATTAGCGGTCGTTTTCATAAAAAGTTGTTTGTAATATTAATCCGTATCTGTATTTATATTAAATAAATATTTGAAAAGTGTTGGGCAAAAACTGATAAAGCCCATTTTTTGTTTAACCAGCACGATAACGCCTGTGTGGTTTTGAGCAGAAAATTTAAAATTAGTTAAAAATTTAAAGAAAATGGAAATTTAAAGGTTTAGGAAATTTAAAGAAAATGGAAAAGTTAATGGAATTAAAGTTAATGGAAATTTAAAGAAAAATAAAATAAAAAAAATTTAATAAAAATTTTGAGATATAAAAAAGTGAAAATTTAAATTTAAATCAAAAAGAATAAAATTTTTTATAATTTTGGAATATTCGAGAAATTCCTTGTTTTACCGCATCAAAACACACACACAAGCAATCATGATATAAAAGGCGGTGCTGGTTGAGCAAAAATTCATTCATTTTTACCAGACATTTTAAAACTTGTTCATTTTTACTCACCAGTCATTTTATTATTGAAACGAAGTAATTTTCTTTATTGTTATTTTTGTTATGATATGCTTAATATGACATAATTTTGATGATTTCTTTTATTATTATTTTTAAGCTTTAAAGAAATATTCCTTTTATGATCGAGGAATTCGACTCCGTTGCTGTTGAACCTCCGTCATGAGAGGATTTATTCTTAAAGTACATTAATTGAATTATGACAGTACAATAATTGAATTATGACGTACAAATTATAGTACACATGCAGACAAGAAGTAAAATTAAATTGTTTTATTTTCGATACCCCGGATCGAACCGGTCGTTAGTGGGGGAAGCCGCGGCGAAGGAAGTAGCCAGGTCCGTCCAGTATTCTCCCCTTTCTAAATCCTATCGCCCGACCCTCGAAAGAGTAGTGTTGAGGTCCTGGGAAAGGTTAAATATAAAGTATCATAATACAATAAAAGAAAAACATATAGAAGAATAGAAAGATTTTTTTTTGATTGACAAATTATAATCCGTTACAAGAAAATTATTATATAATTCGTATACACTATGATTCGAGACTAACCACACTAGGAAGTTCAATCAGCCACAGATCAGATTTTCTTGGTAACATCATCGTTCGTATTTAATTTACGTGCTAAACATGAAAGCTAAAATCGATTTCGAATATCACTCCAAAAGATTCTACGTTATCTCATTACTTATATTGCAAATTTTCGTTCAGTTCATAAAATCAAACCCATGACCTTATAACCCATAAACCAACTGTTGACGTGACTATTTTGCATTTAAACTTATTATTATTACGAAAAATTTCGTTATTTATTTCATTATTATTGTTATTTATTATTATTGTTAACATTATTATTTTTATGATATTGTTGTTGTTACTAATATTAATTTTATTATTATTAATGTTGTAAGTTTCGTATTTTTATTATTTTAGTTATTATTTTCACATCAGTATGTCAATTGAACCCATCTACGATTACTATTAATGCTACCAAGTGATTATTAATGTTACTATTATTATTATTTTATTACTATTTTTACTATTAAAATTATTATTATTTTCATACTAATATTGTTATTATTATTATTATTATTATTGTTGAAATATTAATATTATCGTTATTATTATTAATATTATTAATATTATTAGTATAGCATTATTATGGTTATAAACCATATAGTACCATTATTATGGGCATATAATATCATTAGGGTTACATAACTCATCGTTATCTCCAGAATGATTCTGATATTATTATTATTATTATTACTAGAATATTATTATTGTTACCATTATTATTATTATTATTATTAATATTATTAGTACATTATTATTATTACTAAAACTATATAGTATCATTAAATTCAATAACTTACTTAGTATGCTCCTAGCATTATATTTATTATTATTAAAATGTTAATGTTATCGTCATTATTATTATTGTTATATTTACCACCTACATTATTATTATTATTATTACTAAAATATTATTATTATTAACATTTTTATTTTTATTATTATTGTAAATATTACTAACATACTACCACTATTATTATAACCAACGATAGTGTACTATTATTCCTAATACCCCGCTAATACTTCCACTATGGTTTGACATTATTATAGTTATCATTTTCTTATTGGCACCACCAACACTATTATTACCAAAAATTTCCTTTTTATTATTATTATTATGATTATTGTCACTAATATGTTATTATTATTATTATTACTTTTATTATTATGATTATTATTATTATTAATATCATTATCATTGTTGCTATTATTATTATAATTACTTAGAAATGATTATTATTATTACAAAATTTATTATTATCATTATTCAATGATTACTAATGATATGAATATTATTAAAATTGTCCTTATTAATAATTATTGTAATCGTAGAAATAAAAAATAAACACATTAAACTTTATTAAAATAAAAATACACCAAAAAATATGTCACCTGTATAAAAATAAAACTTGTCATTAAAAAATTTCCAACTTTCGGGATCTTCTTTGCAAGTTGTTTCTGAGTGTCCTGTGGGTTAATAATGAATAAAATGGTTAATAAATGGAGGATCATACTTGGTAGGATAAACTAGCGAAATGGAGACAACCACGATTGTCCTGGGGTTCCTTAGATTATCTAAAAACATAAAATATAAATTAGAAGTGGATAAAAATAAATTTACCGATTGTTGACTAATCGCTATGACAGCGAGCGAAAAGCAAGAGATAAATTGCTTAAGTGTAATAAAACAAAATTAAAATAGAATAATAAATTTATCTTGTTGAAGAACTTTTTCTTTTAATTTCCATTTTGCAATAAAAGATTCTGTAAATCTTCTTATAGTAATGTAAATTAAACATTTTTATATTTGGATTTAATAAATTTGAATGTTGTAAATTAAATGAGCTTCTTAAATGGTAAATATAAATTTCGTATTATTATTATAACGTTAATAATATAATGATTATGCACCTACCCCTAGTTATCGCAGGCATTGTCAATGTTATCGTTGCTAGTGCCTATTATAATTAAGTGGTTATGAGTACGATGATAGATGCCGTTAAGACATATAAGAAGTAAAAGGAACACACCTATCCTTTCCCAATCTAGATGGCATAATACTTACCGTAAAGATATTGATTAAAATATATAATTACATTAATACTCGTTATGTGTAAATTAGAGTTAATAAAAAAAAAACTAAAAAGAAATTTTGTTCAGTGGACCCACACAGAAAGATGTTGGAGCAATTCCGCAAAGATATAGCCAGATATCACCAAACCGCAATAGTTCAAACCCAGAGAGCGGAGGTCATGGTGCGGAAGTGCCGCTACATGGAGCAAACGATCCGTGGGTTCAACGAGCTGCCGATAGAAGGCCTGTGCTCGATTTCGATTTTTAGGTCACATTATTCTCCTATCTCTTTCAAAGGTTAACCTATACTCTCATATCATTCACTGTTATGTCCATTCCCATAGTCCTTCTTATTGTCGTCCGCGTTGATGATTATTCTTTGGCCTGTAAACCCTTTATTATGTTAAATATTCACACAGTATCTCTCTTACCCTTATCCCTATTAAATCTACAATGCTCTCTATTATTGATACTAGTATTGTCATTGTTACTATTATATGTATTACCTTTATTAATCGTTACTACCATTACATTGATTATTATTCTTAATACTATATAATTACCATTACATTTATTATATTACTACTATTGTCATCATAATTTTTATCATTACTATTATAGGTACCATGATCATTATTATTATTATCCTCATTATTATTATCATTATTATCATTATTATTATTATTATTATTGTTGTTATTATTATTATTATTATTATTATTATTATTATTATTATTATTATTATTATTACAATTATTATAATTCTTCTTCTTCTTCTTCTTCTTCTTCTTCTTCTTCTTCTTCTTATTATTATTATTATTATTATTATTATTATTATTATTATTATTATTATTATTATTATTATTATTATTATTATTATTATTATTATTATTATTATTATTATTATTATTATTATTACCATTATCCTTACTATTATCATTATTATTATCAAGTTTTTACTAGGGATCCTTCATTATTCCTCCGCTTTATAAAATATTTTTCTTGTATAAAAATTTAGCTGTAATCCATCTGTATTTTTCCGGTTTTCGATAAAGTATTTTTGTTAATTAGAAAATTTTTGCAGCGTTCCGCCCTTATTTTACGGTTTTGTCCTTATTCTGTAGTTTTCGATAAAGTATTTTCATCGATTCGGAAAATTTGAGCAGCGTTCCGCCCTTATTTTACGCGTTCCACTTTTACTTTACTATTTTCAATAAGTATTTTAATTACTTCGGAAAATTTGAGCAGCGATCCGCCCTTATTTTTTGATTCTAAGAGAATATAATACTAACAATTGAACAACATTCCATTTTACTTTACTATTTTCTATAAGTATTTTGATTGATTCGGAAAATTTGAGCAGCGTTCCGCCCTTATTTTACAGTTTTGATGATAAATGTTTTAACTATTTCCAAAAATTTGCGCAGCGTTCTGCCCCTATTTTCCGTTTCAATTAGCATAATTTATTTTATTCTTATTTAAAAACATTATTTTCATGATTTTGGTCGTTCGGATTAATCTTTTTCCGATGGCTATTCATTTTAACTGTTGCAACGATTTTGCAATTTTTCCCGCTACCCATTCTCTCTATTTGTCCCTAAGATCTATTTATGTTCATATTATATTTAATGAGTGCCCACTGGACTACTCGGTGTTAGATATTTTGAGCCGATTGTTGTTAAAATATTTTTTGTCAATTTCACAGGAAACGGATGATGAAGGAGCAGCCAACGGTCTACTCATTTACCCTCCAATTTCCCCTATGTACGGATAATATTGACGTTCCAGCTCCTGCGTTCAGCACGCCGGAGCCTTCACGGGCACGAACTATTGGCGATTATACACGCACTTACATAATTCGGTAGATTATGTGTGATTTTAATTACTTGCAGTTTGTTTTGGCTGTGGGCCGTAAAAGGAGTAAATGAAAATTACCGGATCCATTGGGTAAAAGTCTCGAATGCATGAAATAATTATCGGAAATATAATAGAAATTATCAATCCACAATTCATCCTATATTGTAAATTCGTAATAGCATAATGCAACATCAAAAAATCATATATTGAAAACTAACAATTTGTATCATAATTTACCATTAACAATTCATAGCATAATCCATAAAAATTTGCAACATAATCCATTAATAATCCATCCATTAATAATTTGTAATATAATCTAATAAAAATTCATTAAAAATTCGTAACCTAATCCATTGATAATCCATCCATTAATAATTCGTAATATAATCTAATCCATTGATAATCCATCCATTAATAATTCTAATAAAACTTCCAATCAATAAGTGCTATAGTGCACACTAATACAACCAGTCTCCCAATGAGACGGAAAATTGAAATTCTAACCAAGTTAGAAATAATACTGTCAAGTAATATTTAGTTTAGTTTTAGTTCTAGTACTTGTGCTTGTTAATTTGTGAAAACACGTCAGTATATATACCTACAATTTGGCCTTAACCTTGCGTGTTAATTTTATTGCGATTAAACAAAATTCGACCTTGAAATTATTTGTGTTATCTAAATTAAATATTTATTTATTTCTTAATTTAAATTGGTAATTTATTTTTAACATTTTTAATTAAATTTATTCAACCAAAAATATTTTATTTTTATTCATTTAATTCATTAATTTTTTCTTTTATATAAATGGTCATTTTACGGTCGAATTTTCTTGTTATTATGTTATTTTTTATGTAAATTTCTTGCGGTTCTTGATACATTTTGTATTTATTTTATTTTACTTTTATGTTTTTGATTTTATATTTATTTATATTCTCTCAGATTTTAAAATGTTTAATTGGTGTTGTATATTGTATTTTAAGTTATCTTGGTGCTGGGTTTTCGTGCTGTATTACTGATGAACTTAAACAATTCTCAAGGCTATTTGTGTGCTGGCCCAACAGGAGTCAGATACTTGACTGTGTCAGACGTAAGTTCACTAACGAAACTGACAATCGTTTTTGAACCAACTTAAATTATTTTATAAATAATAACTTTATAATAAAATAAAATAGTGTAATAATCGATATTATTTCAATTAAATTAGCGATAAAGGGACCCTCAATTTGAATGAGCATGAATACTTTCTGTGGTAGCTCATGAACCAGAAGGTTTTCTAGGGTATTAGCAGTCTTGGCAATATGACTCACCTTTTACTAGAAACCGCCCATTAGATTACATTTCCAATGGATATATCTCTTATGCGCGCATCTGGTGGGAATCCTTTGAAAGTGGTCTCATATCTTTATACCAATCAGGTTCCAAGCAATTATTAACATTTTTTTTAAAGAATAATTCGTTTGTTAAAATCTATCAGATTAAACATTACATAATTATTCAATCTAACAATTATAGTAAGCTCATTTAAACGAAGTTATATGAAATTATGAAATTGTATTTAGTATAATAAAAATTCTAAAAAATCATCTTTTACCACATCCAGTATACGCTAACATCCGAACGTTTGTCAAATGATTTAATAAATTAAAAAAATTTACATTTTATGCAATCATTTTTACATTAAAATCCACATTAAAATCATTTTTAAAATGTGAAATTCACTGAATTTGATAAAATTCTGTGCAAACATATTTTAGTAGTATTTACTAAATATTGCTTGTGTAAATAATTTAAATAAAACGTGCCCTTTATTAATGCCGGCTATTCATAATATTTACCTCGCATAGTAAAGTTAATGGGTTCCACTAACTAACCTCACTAATGATGGAACTAACTACATATAAAAACGATAACTGGTTCTAAACAAAATGGGTTTTTCCTGTTTATCAATAATTAAAACGATTGCAATGTATGAATGCATGTGACCATTTATTAATTATAAGATAAACAAAAAAAAATATTTTAAATTGAAATGTTTTATTATATAAATTTATTTTTTGCTTTTTAGAAGCTTGGTATCATAATTTGATTTCAATATTTATCCAAAAACACCAAAGGTGCTATTCATCGACCATAAGCTTAACACATTTTTAGTAATCAATTTTACGTTGGCTCTTGAGTGCCAATAATAACAATCCTTTTCTATCTGTCGTGAAATTTAACAAATAAAGAATTTTCTGATAAATATGCAATACTATTAACTGTTCTAGAAACAAAAGTGATGTGAATTTACTACCAATCATCACAATAATCCGATATTGCGATCAGTATAGCTCAATAATAATAATAACAATAATGGTGGGTTCTGGGTGGTGAATTTTTTTGCTACTATATGGTTGTTACCCAGACAACCCATACAAATATTTTTAGCTTACCACTAGGCACCCGTTGCTAAGCAACGTTGGAACTGTGTTCAAGTGGGTGGATCGTCCGCAAAAAGTGAGCGCTATTGCTAATGTTATAATTGACCGAACGATCCATGGGTCCAACGAGCTGCCGATAGAAAGGCCTGTGCTCGATTTTTACGTTTAGGTCCCATTCTTCTCTTATCTCATCCGAATACTAATCTATACTGTACTATCATTTATCATTGTATTCATTCCTATTGTCATCCTTGTTGCTGTGTGTATTATTGATTTTAGCATGACCTGTACACCCTTCATTATGTTAAATATATCCTCACAGTATCTCTCTTACCCTTATCCCTATTATAACTACTATGTTCCCTATTATTACAAATATTATCATCGTTACTATTATATGTATTGTTCTTATCAATCGTTACTACGATTACTATTATTATTATTATTGTTATTATTATTACCATTATCATTAATATTATCATTAAATTTTTAGTAGGGATCCGCCCTTATTTTTCAGTTTTTATTAGAATATTTCAATTATGTAAACAATTGAGCCGCACTCCACTCTTATTTTACTATTTTCGATAAAGTATCTTAATTCGCAAATTTTGCTCAACATTCAGCACATATTTTTCATCTCAACTCAATAGAATTTATTTAGTTCTTAAATATTATTTAAATTACTCATTTTTTATGATTTTGGTCGTTCGGATTAATCTTTTTCTGACGGCTTTCCAATTTAACTGTTGCAACAATTTTGCGATTTCCCCGCAATCCTTCCATTTTCATTGACCTTAAAATATATTTGTGTTCACATTTTATTTAATGAGTGATCAGTGTTAGTGATTTTGAGCCGAATGTATAATTCATTTTAGTTCGATTTTTCTGGCGTTGGGTGGAAGAAAAACACTGGCGAACCCTCACGGTCACAGCTCCGTTGCAGATGAACAGCGCTAATTATGTGTATTTACTCTCTTGTACGATGTATTGGCTGTAGGCCGGAAAAAAATGATACCATTTTAAGCGAATCCAAGTAAAAGCCTAGATGCATGAACACATATTCTTCATTAAAGTTCTTCATTTCATATTTTCATCACAAAGGTTCATAAATAAAAGCAATTTTAATTGAAAACATTGACATCTGCATACTAACACTGAAAAATTCTGTCTGACCATCTGCACACTAACACTAAAATTCACTCTGTTTCGCTGCACATTAACACTGATAAAATCAGTCTGTCTGCCTACCTCTCTGTACACAGTCAGTCTGCTTGTCTCCTGTCTTAAAATTTGTGAAAACATATCAATATATATCTATAGTTTGACCCTAACCTTGCGTGTTATATTTATTGCGATAAAACAAAATTTGACCTTGAAATTATTTGTGCTATCTAAATATAGTTTTTATTATTTTCTAAATTTAAATTGACAATTTATTTCTTAAATTTTTAATTGAATTTTTCCAACCAAAAATATTTTATTTTAACTCATTTAATTCATTAATTTTTGACTTTTATATAACTTGTCGTATTTCGGTCCAATTTTCTTGTTATTATGTTATTTTTTATGTAAATTTCGTGCGGCTTTTAATGCAGTTTGTATTTATTTTATTTTACTTTTGTGTTTTTTGATTTTATATTTATTTATATTCCCTCAAATTTAGAGTGTTTAATTGATCTTGTATTTTAAGTTATCTTGGTGCTGGGTTTTAGTGCTATATTACTGATACATTTAAACAATTTTCAAGGCTGTTTGTGTTCTGGCCCAACAATATCATAGAAAAAGATAATTTAAAAAGACGAATAATGTACAGATATCAACCTACAACAGACCCTTACATTTCTAATATAAGAGATGTGTGAATCATAATAATACTAAAAATAGAATCTGTACTTTTAAAATTAGAAAGTTGTTTACAAAAAATAAATTATTATTGAAAATTGAAGATCCGTGCCACCTAAAGTAAAGATCAACAAACCTTTGGTACATAAACCAACGTTTTCCTTCAGCCAAATCGTCCTTAAAAGTTTAAGCTCTAGAAGAATTTCATAGTTGATATTGACTTTCGATAAAATAAAATAGAGCATACAATATATCGATGTTAAACAAAAGCATTGGATAACTACAGTACATAAACACACATATTACATAAAATAAAACTTAATAACTAGTGCTAATTTGTTTATTTAAATAAGATACCAAGTTGAAATTCTGCAACCCTCAGTACTAACCACACTAATCGAAACCATATTTATTTTCATATATAAATTAATTGTGTTACATCAACAGTGCCCAATCTAGTGCCCACGGAGACCTTTTCAAATACTCATGAATGCTTTTCTAAAATTGGTTAAAAACCACCATTACAATCTATAATTTTTCAAACGCATTTTATAAATTTTCAAAAAGATGTATAAATTATTTTGTTTCACATTATTTTAATACAAAATGTATGATTGTTTCTTAATAAAAAATTTACTTGAACAACCATATTGTGTAATGGGTTTTTTAATTTGCAACTTCTTGAAAAAATGTAAACTCATAAGCTTTTTAATTTAAATAGTTGCCCACTTGATAAAAAAATCAGCCACTATATTACATTATACCTTAATTTGTGTTTATGCTGCCCGTAAATTATGAGAGCTGCTGTAACCAATTCCTCCAGTCGACAGTGATCATAAACTTGAGCATAGAATATATTGCATAAGTCGTGTTCCAATGAAGTTTATATAATATTTAAATCAATTACATATTTATGTTAAAGGAACATACATTAAGGACGTCCCCTAAGAAAGAGGAGGGAGGGGTTCATCGCAAAAGAGACAAATGGGGATACTAGGGAGGGGTAGAAGTGCTTAGGACATCCCAGCAGCATTGGTCGTTTAAATATTATACATAATGGATTAATGATTTTTGTAAAATCTTACTATTATCTTTTTATATACTATAAAGGGTATGTTTCGTGTCCCTTATTTTTCCCATTTGATAATTTTAATTGTGTAAGCATGGTTTTTCTTTATTTTTCAACCAATATTGAAAAATATGTTGAAATTAAATTTAGCATATCTTATAACGACTTTTTTAGTTTTTCACCTCTGATTTCTTTATAAGTAATATAATATTTTCTAAAAAATCTGATTCTTAGTCAAATTTTGTAGAAAATATTTAGCATATATGTTTATAAATTATTTAAATTTCTTCTGAAAATAAAGGATATCTATTTTTGGAGGGATGCACGCTCGGGTGGAGTGCTCGAGGAAAGGAACAAAGAGGAGGGGTTCAAAAATTGGTTTTTGGGGGTACATCCTTAGCTGATGGTCCCAAATTTCAATAAGTTTATTTAAAAAATTCATTAAATGGCTTTAATTTAGAAACGATATTTTTTCACTACTTAATTACTCAATGTAATTCATATGAAAAATACGATTAGTTTCAAATAAAAATTGTTGTCGAAATTTATTGAAATGCTTAGAAATATTAAATCAATCTACACGAAAACCAAGATGATTGTCCAATTAATGATGGAGAAGACGTAGTCAGCCGAAGTTGATTTTGACATTTCTCATGTTGCATTGTCAATTCATCTACTTGTTTGATAGTCAAATGTAATTGTCGCTGCAGTTCATTAATACGTTTACTTTTTTCACTCATTACTTGTGTGCTGTCATCTATGTAATTATTCAAATAAATAAATAATATTATTTATGTTGGGATTACATAAATTTGTGTATAAAAGATGAAAAATTAAAACATTATTTAAAAATGTGAAAAATCAATATTTCTGGAAGAAAAAATATAAACAGACAACAAGTATAATAATATACACAAATATAGGAGGTTTAACCCTTCGTTAGTCACATTCGATCTGAGAGATATTTATTTAGACAACATTGATTTACGGTAGCAGTGGAGGGGATGGCACTTCGTCTAGCCTCGTAACGCAAGGGTGATTTTGATTTAGTAATGATCTAGCTTTGCTATGAGCAGTTTCGTTGTCTGATACCTCTAATTTGTATCTAGTAGTATATACGCTGCAAGTCATGTTGGACCTAAGATAAGAAAACACGGGGTACTAATGTGGCCAATGTGAAAAACATCTTTGCTTAGAGCATGCAAAAATTTAATGTGAGGAATGTTTTTGTAATAAAAATTAATAGAAGATTAATAAAAATAAATATTACCATATAAAACTTATTATGATTTGATTTTTGTATGTCTAGTTACTTATAATTACATAATTATTGGAAATATGATGGGCGCAGTATTTCGCCGATATATTTTTAGGATTTCATAGATCTAAAAATTAACTTACATAGATTTTCACACTTATTATTGAATTGCTTATTAGATAATTTTTTAAGAGAATAAAGATAATAAAAAAATTTCATAGATAATTCTAAAAATATCAATAAAAAGACACAATAAACATAATTTTATAAAAAATATAGAATAAATCTATTTTGTGCTCAATGGATTTCTCGAGGCGTTTCTTGGACGACCAACGGGTCTTTTAACAGCTTGAGTTGATTATAATGATATTGAGGACTGTGTTGTTGCTTTTTTTGAAGCTGAAGTAGTGTTTACTTTTTTGGATATTTATGGTTGGGTCAAAGGTAACTATTCGGCTACTCGCTTCTTTCGCTTTTAATAGGGAATAGAGGAAAGTTCATAATTCGAATTAAAACTTAATCTATGAGTTTTTTAAAAATATATTATAGACATAAATTTTATCGAAAATAGATAATTATAAAAAATTATTTGGATATCTATGTAATATTATTTTGTGATCTATGAAATCCTAAAAATAGATCGGCGAAATCTTTTTCTCAAAAATAATTATATCTGTGAACAGTTTTTCAAAACCTTTGAATAAATTACTTAAAAACAATATAGAATAATTTAATCTTGACACTTTTCCTCAAAATACATTGCGACTCATGAGGTTCCTTAATATAATGCGACTAACTCAGGGTTAAATTAGTGTAGGCCATTAGACGGCGTTGTTTTGAAAATACAAACTAATCAATTAATTGAAATTTAAACTTGTCAAAAATTATGTTAGTTAGAAAACAAAGTAACCAAGGTTGACAAGCAGGATAATAACAAGTGAAGGTAATTTAAAATAATAAATCAAATACCTATTAAAATTAAAATTAGATTTAAGTTGATTTTGAAATGATTAATGGAATTGAGCTTTATTTATTAACAGTCGTATCAAAGAAAATTTCAAGCAAGCATTATTAAACGTAAAGATCAATCAGACAAGAAGAAAGTGAAAGATTTATTAAGTTTTGATTTGTTTGAATGATCAGCACCAATTTTATGAATAAAGATTGTGGACATCATATACACAATTCATATTTAATTATTTCGCGCATGGTCTATATCTTTCACGTTTATTAACTTGGTAAAAAGCGTGGACTCGTTTGTTGCATTACTACTTAAAAATGAATATTATAAATCTTTTCTTGAGCGCATGACAAAAGATACTGTGGATAAGTGAGTGTTGAATTCTCATGAGTGTAGTACTGATTTGTCTGGAGGTAATATTCTTATTGACTCTGAAATTGGTAAGTTGTCAAGTTTGAAAAGTGAACAAAATCGATCAAAACGCATTGAACCAAAATGTATGTGGGTAATGCCTTATACCGAGGGTTTCAGGGAATTTAAGAATAATATCCTCAAACATGTAGATAAAACTCAGTTTAGGATTGCTTCAACGTCTTGCAAAGTCCGTAGTATATCCACTAATAGATCTCCAACTCCAGCTGGTCTTTGTTCTGAACTCGTTTTTCAATTTTCACGTAATTGGTGTAATGCCATATACATTGGAGAGACTGTCTGTCATCTCTGTACTTGAGTCCTTGAGCATTGTCAACCGAATGGATTGACTCACATTAGTGATCATTTTTAGAAAATGTACTAGTGAAAAATAGGTGTGTCTGACTGCAAGATAATTACAAAAATCTGATTAAATATTTTGAAAGAATAACTTTCGAGGCGTTGTTGACTTAATCTTTAAATCCTATAATAATTGTTCAAAATGGACAGTCTACAGGTTTTTAAATGTATTTCAATAATTGAATGTGAATTGTGTATATTATGTAATTTTTTGTGATTTTAAAATAATTTTATTATGTAACAAAACATTTAAATTTTCTTTAGTGTTTTATACAAAACTTGTTTTTAAAAGGAATGATAATTTTTAGGTTTTTTAAAAATTAATTAACTTTATTTTCTTAAAATTAAAATAATTTTATATTTTCTGGTACAATTGGATTACGAGTATTATTGATTAACTTGTTTAAATTCTCTTATTTTCATTTATTTATTGTTAATACGATTTCTAGCCCGAAGAAGACTGATAAACGGTCGAAATATAGTGATGATGATAATAATAATAACAACAAATTTTCGATTATAAAATAATCCTTTTCGATTTTCAAATTCATTTTGTGTTTGGATTAATTTAAACTTTTTTTAAAATTTTCTTTAAATAAAATAACTTACACTTTCAACAAAATTTAAAATCTTTTTCCAAAATTTAAAATAAAATGCAAAGTAAAATAACATAATGTTCTAGAATTTTTAAAAGTCTATAAAAAGTAAGTAAAATGTTTTCCATATTTAAAAAAAGAAAAGCGCTTCAATAAAACTCCTTTAATCAATTCAAAACACAGACATATATATATAATTATGTTTGGATTTTTACTCCTATAAGTACATTAAATCTTTGCTTATTTTTTCGTTTCTTTCTTATTTAAATTTAATGTAATTATAATATTTTATGGTGTTTTAAAAAATTGTTTTAATCTCTATATCAAAGTCAACAACAGATCAGACTGGCAATTTCTCTGATTTCTTCTTTAGTGTTAATTCTAGCTATTCTTTAATTCTTTGTTGTAGGTTTTTGAGTGTGCTTCCAATGTATACTTTTGCATGCATTTTACACGAGGCAGTAGGCAATGGTTTTCGGCATCATATTTTCTTTATTGTTTATCAGTTTTAAATTGTGCAAATGTTTCTCTTTTTCCTGTAGTTTGTCAGTGCTTGCTTCAGTGTCCAAGACTTGTATAATATACGAATTGGAAGGCCATTGTGTTCAGCTGTTTCAGGATCTTGAAGTCGATCGTGCCACTGATGAATGGAATGTTTTGATAACATTTCTTGTTTTTTGGTGTTTTTCTCCTAGGCTTTTTCAGTTTTGAATTCATTCTTTCAATGTCCTTATTTTAATACTCGTTTATGCGTAGGACTTTATTGAAATTTAAGTGCTATTTTAAGTTCTCTTCCTTTTCAGTACATCGATTAACTATCCCCTAACATTCACTCTCTGCAAATATTCGAGTGCTGATCTTTGATACATAAATATTTCTATGCGAGCCGATATCTTTTAGAATCAATATGTTGGTGAGTCAATTCCTATTTTGATTCTTAAATAGAGGTAACCATCTTTTTTATTGGATATTATATTTCAAACTTCATATCCGAAATATCACTTATGCCTATTCCTTGCTCTTGTTTGGAATAAATATACAATCGACATATTTTGACTAGAAACCAATCTATTTTATGGCTCTCAGTGTCTGTCGTTTGATGTTATCCATAAATATGATTTCTAGCCAGCCTGAAATGCTAGAGCTCATTGGCAAATCTATAACTTGCTTATAGGTTTTTCTTCAAAGATTAAATGTGTTTTCGAGGATAACAGTAAGAGGTTTGATGATATTCTCGGTATTAATTTCTTTTATTAACAAATTGTTTTCTAAATTTTTTTCTAAACATTTTCTAGAGAATTTTGAGTCGATAAATGTCTATAGTTATGCGGTATTAAGACTGATGATGTAGTTGAATTCTCTATCGGTAGTTCTACGAATTTTATTTAATTTTATTTAAGTTCGTTTCTTTATATATTTATAAAGGATAGAAAATGACCAATAGGAACAAAACTATAATTGGTCCATGACTCTTTATCACTCATTGTCCCTTATAATAATCAATGATCAACAATAAAATATCTCAAAATAAACAAAATCATATTCAAATGGCATCCTTAGATTAGTTTTTGATGCATATCAAATTTTTAATATATATATATATATATATATATATATATATATATATATTCATTTTTATAAAAAATTCGTAGTTAGCTATAGTTACCAAAACGTAGTTACTATAGTTACCATGTACAAAAAGCAAAAATCTTATTTTTCTCATTTTAAATTTTAGTCTATTACGAAATTTAATTTAGAATATTACAAGCACAGTGCATAAAAACCTATTCTAAAAAATATAAAAACTTGTGTTTAATACCTAGTTTTAAAAAAAAACATTTATCAAACTTTATTGTGATTTCTACGAGTGTATAAATTTAATTATTTTATTTTATTACATCTAACATTGAATTAAAAAATATAAAAGAAGGTATAACAACACATTTTTATAATATATAATTTTAAAAAATTCAGAATACGTGTTTAGATATATGTTTTCTCGTATTTAAAAAAATTTTAATTTTGAATTTTAACATTTTTCTATCAATTTTTAAATTTACATTTTTTGTATAAATATTTATCACTTATTTTACAATGTTTTTAATTTAACATGTTTTAGAACTTTTATTTAATACATTTTTAATTGCTTTTTGAATTTGATTTAAATCCAGTTTTGATAGAAAATCAATTTTATTTAAAGTATTTAATTTTATCTAAAATAATTAGAATACGATACCGCTGTTACGATGGATATTTGGCTGAAAACTGGAAAGCTACCTGATAAGGACAATAAAGATAGTTCTAGCCCCGCAACAACTACATCTACTTTGATCATAACAACTGAAGCAGCATTTAAAGATCCGCATCATAAAAAAAAAGTAATTGAATCCGACAAATTCACATCCAAAAGACGCAAGTATGATGAAGAATATTTAAAATTTGGTTTCACTTGGATTGGTAATGCAGAAAAACCAAACGGATTATGAGTTGAGTGTGAGAAAGTATTAAATAATAGCAGTTTGAATCCTGCAAAATTGAAAAGCCATTTTGAAACCAATTATCCGAATTTGAAAAATAAAAGTATAGAGTATTTCCAGGACAAGTGCAACGAGTTTAAGCAAAAAAACAGCAATTTAAGAACTTTGTGAGTGACGATAATAAAAATGCTCAGAAAGCATCTTATTTAGTCAGTTATCGAGTTGCTCAACAGGGAGAAGCTTACAGTGTAAGCCTTATACTATTGCTGAAAAATTAGTGAAACCATGTATCAAAGATATAGTTACCTGTATGATGGGAGAAAAACATGTTAAAATTGTCGATTATGTGCCACTTTCGGATACTACAGTTTCAAGGCGTATTAAGGACATGGCAAACTACTGTGAGAAGTAACTAATAAAACGATTAAAAAATAGCATCCATGGATTTTCGCTTCAGTTGGAAGAATCTACAGATGTTTTACTGATTTTTGTACTATACTGTACTGAAGAAATGATTGCTGAAGAGGACATGCTTATTTGTAAAGCTCTATCCAGCAGAACAACAGGGGAAGAAATTTTCAAAATAATTGATTTATATTTCGAAAAGCATGATATATCGTGGGATTTATGTCAACATGTACTTATGAAGCAAAGGCAATGCTCAGCAGTCTACAAGGCGTGGTTGCACGTATAAAACAAAAAAATATCTCGTTAAGAATAGCCATTGCTGTCTTCATCTACATGCCCTTGCAGTTAAAAAAATGCCAGAAGAACTGAAAGCTGTTCTTAATGATTGTATTAAAATTGTAAATTTTATAAAATCAAGGTCATTAAATTCCAGGTTATTTGCTTTGTTATGTGAAGATATGGGAAGTTTGCACAAAACTTGATTGCTTCACACGGAAGTCCGCTGGTTGTCTCGTGGTAAAGTATTGACAAGATTTTTTGAATTACGAGATGAAATTATGCTTTTTTTAATTGATAATCCACACGAATTATCGGGAAAATTAAGTGATTTCAAATGGGTTCAACAAATGGCTTAGCTTTCAGATATATTTTCATACTTTAATGAGGTCAATCTTTCCCTTCAAGGACCAAATACAAATATTTTCAAATTGCAATACAAGATAGATGCCACTAAAATTAAATTGAAATTTGCGGCAGATTGTATTTTGAAGGGAAATACAGAATTTTTTTGTAATATACATGATATTCTTGTTATTAACAATACTGAACTCGATGAAAGTGTTAAAAAGTGTTTGTTGCAGTATTTATTAGATTTGCAAAAAACTTTTTTGGATTATTTTCCTCCTCAGGTAGGAAGTTTTAATTGGGTTGAAAACTCATTTATTGAGTATTGTGATAGATTGTAAATACCCATGAAAGAAATTGAACAATTTATAGACATTTCATGTGACTTATCATTGAAATCAAAATTGATTACAGGCGGTGATATTTTAAATTTTTGGCTTCAAATTTATAAGCAGTACCCTGAACTTGTAAAACGAGCAATTATACATTTAATGCCGTTTGTCACAACTTATATTTGTGAAAAAACTTTTTCACTTTATATTGCCACAAAAACCAAGTACCGAAACGGACTAGATGCAGAAAATGATATGCGATTGCAAATAACATCAATAATTCCAAATTTCGATGATATTTGTAACGAAAAACAGGCACAACATAGTCACTAGTGAATTTTTTTATAATAGAAAATGAACTATAAATGAATTTTAATTTAATAAATGTATTTTAATTTTTAATAAATGTATTTTAATTTTTAATAAATGTATTTTAAATTTTAATAAATGTATTTTAATTTTTAATAAATGTATTTTAATTTTTAATAAATGTATTTTAAATTTTAATAAATGTATTTTAATTTTTAATAAATGTATTTTAATTTTTAATAAATGTATTTTAAATTTTAATAAATGTATTTTAATTTTTAATAAATGTATTTTAATTTTTAATAAATGTATTTTAATTTTTAATCAAACATTTTTTAGCTTCATGAAGGGTCTCCAAAAATAGGGTTCCTTGAAAAATATTATCAGCAGGAAGGGTTCCGAAGGTTGTGAAAGGTTGAAGATCACTGTGCTAATGTAAAATCTATGGGACGTCTCTAGAAAAACATATTCAATAAATGAATTTTAATTAGTATGTAGAAGCATGGGGCAAGTGGAGAGCCAAAGGGGATGATTAAATCAATTTTCTCATAAAATCAATAAACAAAATTAGTTTCGAGTTTAGTAGAGAGGCGAGAAGTCAGCAAATCCATTAGGGTAGCAAAAAATAAAATAATTATTTAACCGAAACTTATCTGATTAGTTTGTTGAATATAAACAGATAAAAAAAGGAACAGACAAATTCCAAAGTGACGACTGAGACGAATCAAGGAAAAAGCGTATCGGTACTTTGAATAACAAAGGTGGTTATGAAAGCAAGTGAAACCTAATATTGACCAATTCATCTTAAAGTGCATATAGGAAAGGTTGATCTACCGCGGGTGGACATAATCCAACTGCAAAGGTGCAGATCAAGAAATATTGCATCGATGATTGTGGCAAATACAAATAACAGTTGTCTCAATTCTCCATTGAAAAAAACACATTCATGTAATCTTACGATTTACGATTAATCATGATTCATTAACGCACTCAGTATTGATTTTAAATTTCAATTAAAGTGATCTTTCGTATTAAATAATTAAACTTACAAACGAATCATTAAAACTAATTATATACATTGATTTTAGTTTTAATGATTTGTTTGTATATTTTAGTTGTATTACTTGCTAATTTTTATATCTGTTTTATTCTTTCAATTCATGGTATTTTTTGCTTTTGTATAATTTTTTCTAGTGTAAATCTTTAATAAATAAAAGTCCATATCAGTTTAAAATTAATAAAATTATAAATTTACCTGATGCTAAGTGAAGTAACTCATTGAAAGGATCTAGCAGTAATTGATCTTGTAAAACTAAAAAAAACAAATATTTATTGATATAACAATTACATATAAGCATATTGATTTATCGGCACCTTAGCTGTCAGCAACGCACATCTTCATAACGAGTAGTTGTTGTGAAATATTTTGCTTGAATATTGAGCTTGATATTAAATACAGATTTTCAAATTCTACTTGTGTTTCATAATATAACACTAATACAAGCTATCGCGACAAAAATGGAGCTGATAAAGTTCATAAAGCCCTACGATTGAGTAGCTGATTTTAAATGTGGTAAACGACAAGTTTCGATCACGTATATGAAACTACGAGCCAGTTGATGTTACTTAGCAGATTTACAGCGACTGGCAGCTAGAGCCGTAACACAAG
The DNA here is from genome assembly GCA_022537955.1 of Schmidtea mediterranea. Classification (NCBI taxonomy): domain Eukaryota; kingdom Metazoa; phylum Platyhelminthes; order Tricladida; family Dugesiidae; genus Schmidtea; species Schmidtea mediterranea. The sequence continues at coordinate 98,674 of JAKGRZ010000026.1, read as the reverse complement.
ATGAAATACTATTGATGAGAGCTTTCTTTGTTGGCTTACTTTTGGCCGCAACACAAAAATTAAAAGCTTCGACAAAAATTGTGGAAATGTATCTCTCAGAAGTGGTACGACAGGCGCGAGTACTCATCTCGGAGCGATCAGAATCAGCAGGACTAGTGGCTTGAAAATCACGAAACATCAGTGAAAAAAATGATTTTGGACCGTGCCATAAGTGCGGGAAATTCGGTCATTAGAAAAGAATGTGTCCTCTCAAAGAATGTTGGAAATGTGGAGCTAAAGGGCACTTGTCAAGATGCTGTCCTCTAAATGCAACAGGAAACGGACTGGAAGAAGCTGATGAGTTAACAGCTTTTTACTAAAAGCCGGAATGGTGCGGGTGCGGGTTGAGCTGAAAGTGCTGCACAAGTTTAGTGGACACTGGGTGCGCCCAAACGATATTCTCTGTAATGTTTAACCTCAGTTTTTGCCTTATTTATTTGTTATTATTATTAATCCATTAAGGAACAGTAGCATATTTTAAGATCACTTGAAAACTCAATGAGCGTTTCATAAAATAATTAAAATTTTAACTTTAATCCGCTTTTATTTATTGATTAACAATAATTTTTACTTTTTAACCTTGAAAGTAATTTTTTATTTCATGATTTGACTTTGTTTTTCAATGTTAAAGCTGACCATTTATTGAAAAAACCGTGTCATCATTTGTAAGTAAGTTTTTCATCTCTCAGAAATTATTTTAAATATCAAACATCCGAAAATATTTACAATTATAAAATATTGCCAGTGTAATAAAAAATAAACCTTGAGTAGTTGTGCTAAATGGAATTTTCATAGCGCAAAACCTATGTAATCTACACCAAGCCATATAATATAAAAAGAAAATCGATAAATTTATAGCATATAAACACACCAACTCATCTTGAGGTTGTTTGTAAAATAGTCACTGAGACAAACCCTACACTATAGAAACAAGTGACAGAGACATAAAATAATGCACATTAACAGAACCCAAAATAAAACATGCATGCAAACTTTTAACATGTAGCCATCAGAAGTTGAAAAAACCCTTATAATAAATTAATTTATAGACATTTTTGAGATATTTTTAGAAAGAAAAATGGCGGAAAAAATTTTTTATTTAAATTTTGAGGATTTTGCTAGGAAATTTCGAGTAAATGAGGATGTATCTTCATATGATTTACCATTAAAACTAAAATTAATTTAATTTTTCAGACATTTCTATCGAAAAAAAACAAAACTTGAAATCCGAAAAAGCATAAATTGTAAATTATATTAATAAGTTTTAAAAAATAATCATAAATCCAATAATTATTTTGTGTACATATTCGAAGATTTTTTTCAAAAGATGTATAAAAAATATAATTATTCAATGCAATTAATAATTTTTATAACTACAAAAATAATTTAACTGACTTTTTTTGAATAATTTCCGAAAAATAAGTTATCATAAAATAAATCATTTCCTGAATATTCATAATCAATATTAATAATAATATACACGGGCTTGTATATCAATAGTTATAATTATAAGTTTGAATAATGATTTAATTTGATTATAAAATCATAATTCAACTCTTAAGACTTTATAACTTTAAAAAATAACTTACTTTGCAGACATTCCAGAAATGGCTGAAATCCATTAGATTTTCACAAAAAATAAATTTCAATAAGTTGATTTATGTTTCAACTTGCATTATAGCGGAATTTATCTGAACTTCGCTCGGTGTAGTTTGAGATCACTTCAAAACCAAATGAGTGTTCCATGAAATAATTATTAATGAACAATATTTTTAGCGTTTTAACATTGCCATTAGACAGAATTTAGCCTATTATCATTTGTTATTTTTAAATGTTAAGAATTTGCATTAAAAAATCATTAGCACTGTAGAAATAATATTATAACGATAGAAAAAAGAAAAATTTTAAAAAAATCAAATCAATAATAAAAAAAGCAAATTGAAATTGGAAAGTTTATTAGAAAAGATCGTTCAAAAGAACAACCAAAACCTTCTTATTGTTCACAGAGGTTCTAAAACGTCGAGGAGAAAAGATTAGTAAAACTCAGAAAATTGTTCAACCATCAAGAAAAAACTCAAATACTACTTCAAAACAAACTTTGAAATTTTGAGCTAAAGTGTTTCAAAGGATCCTAAAAGCTTCACAACAAAAGCTGCTAAAAGTTCTAAAGTAAAGTCAACAAAGCTGTCACAAATAAAGTGTATCCTTTAAATTAGAATAGAGAAAGAAAAGACAAGATAGTCGTCCACACACGAATAAAGGAACGAAAAAACAATCAAGTGCCAATAAGTAGTATTTTCATTGTTGTGTAATAAATTTTATATTTATACTAATACATTTTTTATAATTTTTTTAGTTAATCATAAAATTAGCCTAACACAACATTCAGCCGATAGTTTTTTACAGGTGACTCAGATGGGCCCAGACATTTTCTCAGTTCATAAAACACACCATAGCACGATTGAATAGGGTTAAGAGTGGCCTGCAGGTATATCAAAAGATGTTCAGATAGTAAACGATAGGATGATTCCATTGGAAAAGAATGCAAAAACAAGCTACATTACCTCATAAAACGGATCGAAATAGAGGATCCAGTTGGTCAGTCGTCAGAAATGAACATAGTGTCATATGGTGTGATGCGAGCAGTGAAGATGCATTCTGATTCAGAAATAACGACCATCAGTCTCACATTAACGGAATTAGATGAAGTTCTGAAAGGAGTTAATTTGGCAATCAAGTGGGGAATGAAAATAATTGAACTAATGGTTGACTCAGCGACAGTGGTAAGCTGGTTAAGAACATTACTCTGCAAAGAAAGCAGAATTCATGTTCATGTCATCTCTGAAACGTAAATTAAATATCGTCTTGGAATCATCCAAGAAATCGTCAGCGATGGAAGCATATACATTTCCGTAAACATTTCAAGCTGATACCCTAACTAGAGCACCACAGAAGTGACTCACGAAGAAAGCCATTCAGTTGTGTTGAACTGAGCACAGAGCAGATAATGGATAGGCATTGCAAACATCACTTTGGGCTGCAGAAGACAATCTACTTCATACAATCAGAAGATCCAGAAACGTCTCGAGAAAACATTAAACTCGTGGTAGAAAAATTTCCAGAAAGTAAATTTATCGATCCGTCGCCTATCAAAATGGAAACATAAAACATTGGATATCCAACTGAATTGGAAACGATTACGATGGATTGCCTTTCTTATGATCATTAATTGTGGACCCAGCAGATTTGCAATATGGCAAAAACTGGAGCGAGAAGATGCTAGAAACATCGGTAAGAATATTGTAGAAGTATTTCGAGAGAGTGGACCCCCATCTGAGACACTTCGGGAAAATGGAGCAAGCTTCCGTTCAGAGTTTTTCACTAACTTATGTCTCAAATGGGATGTGAAAATAGTATATAACTCTGCGTACAAACCTGCACCGCGCTTGCTGAGCAAACATTTCGGTATCACTGTAGGTTTCTATCGGAAGATTACACAGCATAACCGGCAACCGGGAAATTTGAAAAAGATTTTGCAAAACCAAAATTGGCGAGATGCACGGACCAATGGCCTAAAGAAATTGTAACCGGCGCTAATTCTTCTCATAATGTGAAAATCGATGGAATATCATGCCATATAGCTGATATCCCAACGGTGCCATCACAAGAACCGGACAGAGACATCGAAAACTCAAATAATGAAAGGGGTCACGACATCGAAGACAAGTATGTTGAAGAGGGAGATAATAAGCATACGCGAACCCAAAAATACCTGCTTATCTTGATCAATGCAATCTCGACACTTCAGATTGATCACGATGGAATGTTTTAAAATATTCTATTTGAATATTGAGTTTGATATTAAATACAGTTTTTCAAATTCTACTTGTGTTTCATTATAACATTAATACAGTAGTTTACAGAATCCTGGGGGTCACTTACCTATTAATTTTATAAATTTTTTCTTCGGTTTTTGATTAAAATTTTATTAAAAATAATATAAGTTGACAAAGTTTGTCAGATAAACACAAACATTACATTGGCTTTGTCAATTAAGAACAAATATTTTTCATATTATTAATAAATTCAGAAAATTTGGTGCTTATTAAATGCCCAATTATCATTTATTTATTCATAACGTTATGCAATGAAACGATTTGAAGCGTAATTTGGTCTTTGGTTTAAATAATTGAAACAATCCTTAAATTTAAATAATAATATTACATAACAATTTGAAAACAAAATAAATTATTTCTAACCACAAATACAGAAAAGAAATTATACTTCTGTTTTTTGTTCTTAATTTTTCAATTTCTTCTTGTAAACCTGATATTGTGACTTTGTAGCTTTCCATAATGAATTCTATGTTCTTTTTGCAGTTTTCTGAACCAAATATATAGAAGTCATTGTTATCGTTGGAATATTTCATTTTGTCTGCCAGTGTTTGCAAAACGGCCATTTCTATTCTATTGGAAATGAAGTTGAAAATAAAAATCATTTCAAATATATATATATATATATATCATTGTTAATGTATATGAAAAATTGCGAAAATATTCAAAATATACTAAGAAATCTGTTTAGTTAATTTAAACCAAATAAGTATTATTAAATAAATTAAAATTAAACCCGTAAAATATATTGAAATTTCAATTTATGGACATTTAAACAAAATTATAATAAATAGATTATATTAAAAGTATATTTAAAAACAATTTAGTCAATTTTATCTAAATTATTATTATTACAAAATGATATAAAAGTGAAACATTAAAATTTTCAAAATATTTAATCAAAATATTTAATCATGTATTAACCTTCATAAAATTTTATTTGAAGCTAACATAAATTGCAAGATTTATAATAAAGTTAACTATTTTGAGTTTTTGAAAAAAAACCTAATAGAATCATGGTATTGTTGGACCAGAGCACAAACAGCCTTGAAAATTGTTTAAATGTATCAGTAATACAGCACCAAGATAACTTAAAATACAACATACAACATCAACTAAACACTCTAAAATTTGAGAGAATATAAATAAATATAAACTCAAAAAACATAAAAGTAAAATAAAATAAATACAAAATGCATTAAGAACCGCATGAAATTTACATAAAAAATAACATAATGACAAGAAAATTTGACCGAAAAATGACAAGTTAGATAAAAGTAAAAAATTAATGGAATAAATGAGTTAAAACAAAATATTTTTGGTTGAATAAATCTATTTAAAAATGTTAAAAATAAATTGCCAATTTAAAATAAGAAATTAATAAAAAGTTAATTTAGATAACACAAATAATTTCAAGGTCAAATTTCTTTAATCGCAATAAAAATAACACGCAAGGTTAGGGTCAGATTATAGGTGTATATACTGATGTGTTTTGACAAATTTTCAACTGAAATTTGGTGCAAACTTAATTTCAGTCTTATTTGGTGGTCTTATTTTTCAACAGCAGTTCTACTCTGATTCGAGTTAGTGTGCATAACTAACCGAGAGCCGTGCATTCAGCCAATTAACACCGACAAGTGTTTTGACTGAACATGTTAACTCTCAGATAGTGCACGGGTATTGATTTATATGATTGCTACTATGCGAATTTACGAAGTGTTATGAATTAATGACATGAATTGTGATCAAGATGATTTTATGCAAATTTGCCGGATGAATTTATGGACGATGTATGCAAAATAAATATTTAAAGCCAAAAACTTTGTGCATTGAAACTTTTACTCAACGGATGTGGTAAAATTATTTTATTATTTCTTTTTCGGCCCACAGCCAAAACATATTGCAAGACAGTAAAATGAAACACCATACCGAACTGTGTAAGTGCGGTGTAAGTCCGCCAATATTTCGAGCCCGTGAAGGCTACGGCGTGAGAACGCAGTAGCTGGAACGTCAATATTGTCCATTTATAGGAGAAATTGGGAGGTGGGGAAGTAATTTTTAGCTGCTCCTTCGCCATCCGTTTCCTGAAAAATAGACCAAAAATCTTTAACAACAATCAGCTCAAAATCACTAACACCGAGTAGTTCATTGGGCACTCATTAAATATAACATGAACATACATAGATCTGAAGGATAGAGAGAGGGAAAGGGTAGGGGGGGAAATTGCGAACTCGTTGCAACAGGAAAAATGAATAGCCATCGGTAAAAGATTAATCCGAACGACTAAAACCATGAAAACAATGTTTTTAAATAATGTATAAGAATTAAATAAGTTATGTTAAATTGAGACAGAAAATATGTGCGGAACGCTTCGCAAATTTTCGGAAATAAGCAAAATATTTATTACAAAACTGAAAAATAAGGGCGGAACGCTGCTCAAATTTTAAGAATTAATTAAAGTACTTCAGCGAATATTGTAAAGAAAGGGTGGAGCGCGGCTCAAATTGTTGGTATAATAATCCGATAAAACCGAAAGATAAGTGTGGAACGCTGCTAAAATTTTTCCAATTATTAAAAATACTTTACCGAAAACTGTAAAGATAAGGATAAATTAAGGCTACATTTTTATATATAAGAAAAATATTTTTATAAAGCTGAGAAATAAGGACGGATCCCTACAAAAACATAATAATAATAATAATAATAATAATAATAATAATAATAATAATAATAATAATAATAATAATAATAATAATAATAATAATAATAATAATAATAATAATAATAATAATAATAATAATAATAATAATAATAATAATAATAATAATAATAATAATAATAATAATAATAATAATAATAATAATAATAATAATAATAATAATAATAATAATAATAATATAACAGTAATAATAAGAATAGTAGTAATATAATAAATTTAATGGTAATCATATAGTAATAAGAATAATAACAAATGTAATAGTAGTAACAATTAATAAAGGTAATAAATATAATAGTATCAATGATAAGGCTAGCAATAAGAATTGGGAACATTGTAGTTATAATAGGGATAAGGTTAAGAGATGTACTGTGTTTATTTAACATAACAAAGAGTTTACAGCCCATAAAAAATCATCAACGCGGACAACGATGAGAAGGACTAAGCGAATAGACGTAATGATAAATGATATGAGAGTATAGGTTAACATTTGAAGGAGATAGGAGAGCAATGTGACCTAAAAATCGAAATCGAGCACAGGCATTCTATTGGCAGCTCGTTGGACCCATATGACGTTCGGTCAATTACAGCATTAGCAATAGCGCTCACTTTTTGCGAACACAGTTCCAACGTTGCTTAGCAACGGGTGCCGAGTGGTAAGCGAAAGATATTTGCATGAGGTTGTCTGGGTGCTGGACACTGATGGGTCAATAAAATATTAAACCTGCCTAAGGGTCACTACTTCCCACCCAGTGCCTTCATAAGAGATTTTAACCTCTAGTCACCCGTCAAAATTGACGTTGGTACTGTGAACCAGTGGGTGGAAGGTTAGCAAAAGGTGAGCTCCTCTACAAGAACTGCTAATGTCCTAACCCTGATCAGGTTCACAAGCTGTCATAGAAGACTTCGTACTCTACTCTATCGGTCCCCCTCTCGCCTATTTACCTCATTAAGAATTAACTTGATAACTCAACTATTCCGGCATCCCGATCTTCAACTGCTTTAACTCATTTTAAACACTAATATCAAAATTAACACAAATAAATTATTATTCAAAACTATCAACAATTACAACATTAAATAATATATCATAAGATCAAAGTTAATGAACGCGCGGGATTTAGAACCCGTTCGCGTCAAGGATATGCCCTATCAAACAAGCTTTATGTAGCTTAAATAACCTCTCACTCTCCTTTTTGCTAGGACGATTTCTCTTTCTATTCCTTTTCGGCGCTTCTACTAGCGAGCGTAAGAGTCCTGGGGTAAGGATCTTTACGCCAATGTCCTTCCCCGTCATGTTGCGGATCATTATGGCTTCCTGCTCTGCCGATAGTATCGCTCCACTCTGCACCAGGCCTGTGCGAATTTCGTCCTTTAACTTAAGCTCTCTGATCTCCTTCCCAGCACCTGGGCCTTCTTTTCTGCTTGCCACAGGGCTTCATCTTTCTGAAATAACGTTTTCTTCAATACCTCTAACTCTGCCTTCAGGCTTGATGCGGCTTCTGGACGTAGCCAGGTTTGTTCCATGTGACAGCATTTCCGTACTATGGCTTTCGCCCTCTGACTCTGATTTAGAGCCTCCTATGATATTCGGATATATCCCTGCGAAATTTTTCTATGATTCTTCTGTTTGGTTCCACTGAAAGAATAAATTTAAGATCCCTATCTTTATTAACGATTGATTTAAATTATGTATCATGATATTAAGATATTTCTAAGACAACACTCTTCTCAGGGTCAAATTATTCTATCTGGATGAGTGAAAGGGTGAGGCACGCACCTTTTATCTGTCATATACGTCCAGGAAGAGTGTATACAACAGTGCTCATAGACGTGGCACCGGCCAACGCGCTATGCCCCTTGCTGGGGACACGCTGGGTCCTCTTAATCCCACAATATTTCACAGAGTCAACATGTTATCAAAAAACCATAGTAATGTAATCATCAATCTCTGAAAACCTTGGATCTAAAATTCGTGTCCATATAATCAAATAATAATAATAATAATAAAAATAATAAATATAATAATTAATTTCAGATTCATTGTATCTACATTGCTAACAACAATAATAATAAAAAAAAATTCATTTTAAAAATTTTGAAAGTTTATTCCGAATTTTTACTTAAAACCCAAAAATTTTAATTTATTAAAGTTTAACAATAAAATTATTTAATTTAAATTACTATATGGTAATTTATAAAAATTTAAGTTATAAAATGAAATTACTTTTACTATAAATAAAACATCTTATTTTATATTACAGGCTATGATCCTGATCCTTGAAACTCAATGGTTTAAGAGAGATTTAGCTATATATCATTTTATCTATATAGGTTCTATCCTGCTTGCTGCTTATTACCATGGCAACTGGTTAAACAATTGGTAAATTCTATAATATCGATTTTAGATACTTTTTAACTAATATTTTCTATATTTCAAGTATCTCAGGAACCCCCGGAACAACTGTGGCTGCCTCCATTGCGCTGACGTTTTCAGTGAGGTACATTTGTTCTTTTCTTAATAATTTTAACTTTAAATTGTAGGAATTATCGCTCATATCATCCCACACAATTCGGAACTTTCTATACCAGAATATTTGTCATGTTTTAATGTTATTTTTTTAAATAAAAATTTCATCAACGGTATTATGTTATATTCATTACTTTTCGTCCTTCTTTAGAATTTTTAAAGAAAAAACCTTTTATAAAAATTTTCAATAACTTAATAGTAACGAGTATAGTAATATTACAGTAATCATTATAATATTAACAGCGATAATAATAATAGTTAATGGCATTAAAGAATCAATAATAATAAAATCTTGATGATGCTAACAGTGATAATAGAGTGATAATAATAACAGTAATAGTGTTAGCGGTAATAATGATGTTGCTATTAATATTATTAACAATAATAATAAGGGATGAATAATAATAATGTTACGTTAATAATAATAATATTAAAAATAATAATAGTGATAGTTATAATAGTGATGGATTAATAATAATGACACTATATTAATAATAATATTAATAATATTCCTGACGGCGATAACAACAATAATAATAACAATATTACTAATAATAATACTAATAATAATATTAATAATAATAATAATAAACCTTTCTTACGATATATTTCGATAGCACAGCTATCATCTTCAGGTACTCAAAACCAACTAAAAATATTATGAATTAACATTTAATTTAAACAAATTATTTTTTATTAATTTAATTTTGTAATAAATAAATATTTTTAAAAATATATTTTAAATTAATTTTAAATTTTAAATTTTTTACTTATATTCTAATTTTTTAAAAATTAATGCAATTTAAAATTTTCAATTATTTTAATAATATTAAAAAAACAAACATGATTTAACATACGTAAACTATTTAAAAACATTCAAAACATTCGTAGTCACAGCACTCTGCACATTAATCTTTGGATCCAATGACCTTATCAGCAATGCTTCACATATCACTCGTTCCCAATAACTATTAAAACTTCTCAACAAAATTCTAAAATCAGACATTCCGATATCACTTTTACAGCCTCTATTGTGTTCACTAATATTGGTCAAACCCTTCAATCGACAATGCTCTAGAACTCGAGTACAGAGATGACGGGAAGTCTCTCCAATGTATGTGGCATTACACCCATTACATGTAAATTGATAAACGAGATCAGAACACAATCCAACCGGAGTTTTTGATTTATTAATAAACATATTGCGTACCTTACACGAATTAGAGACGATCTTATACTCTAAATTTCCTATCAGTTTACCCAACTTCCTCTTATAATTTGTAAAGCCTTCAGAGTACGGCAATACTAACACATATTTAGGCTCAATTTTTTTATATCCATTTTTACAATCACCCAGATCAACACTCAATTCACACCCATCCGACAAATTACATTCAGACTTTCCACAACATGGATCCTTAGGATTTTTAATCAATTTATCAACAGTTTCTTTTATCATTAACAATAAAAATGATTTAGAATATCCATTCTTTATCAACAACTCAACCAATTTATCAACACTTTTTATCGAATTAGCAAACGTAGAAGATAAAGCCCATGAACGATAAATCAATCCTTTCACCATATTTCTCTTATACTTAAATTCACAAAAGCTTTCTGGAGAAGTATAAAGACCAGTATCAGTTGGTTTTCTATAAATCTCTGTCTCATACTGTTTATCTTTGCGTTGAATTAACAAATCCAAAAACGCAATTGATGACTTTCTCTCCGTTTCACATGTGAATACAATGTTTTTATGTAAACTGTTCATAAACTGCAAAAACGGTTCTACATGTTTCTGGTTTTTCAAATATAAGAAAAATATCATCCACATTCCTTTTATAAACAAAAGGTTTTTCAAATTGGAAAGAAGCAATTTTCTTTTCCAAACTAGCCAAAAATATTGATGCCATCGTTGGTGCTAAAGGGGGAACCCATAGCGACTCCATCTATTTGTTGATACCATTCATCATTGAAAAGAAAATTGACATTTGAAGTAGCAAATTCAGGAAGTTTTCGAAATGCCCTTCTATCCAAAATGTGATGTTCCGAATCATTTTCATTCCACAACGCACAGCATAAGTCAATTGTCTCAACCAGTGGCACATTCGTAAACAAACTACAAACATCAAACGAAACTATAACATCATTCATACTTCGTTTTTGTAGCTTTGCAATACAAGAAACAAACTCAAAGCTATCCTTACATTCAAACTCTGATCGCATTAATGGTTTTAATAATCCATCTAAAAACTTTGCTATTTTATACTGGGCAGTACCAACCATCGACAAAACTGGTCTCATAGGTACACCACCTTTATGGATTTTTGGTAGCCCATATAGTTTAGCTGGCTGCGATCCTATTGGACGAATAGACTTACCTACCTCTTCATCAATAAGCTTCTTCTCAATAAAACCATTTAACATTTTTTGCACAAACTCTTCATCCTTAAGAGGAGGTAATTTTCCATTCTTCCGACCCTTTGGCAATTTCACAAACTGAGGAGAATTTAACAAATCATTCAACTTATTTACATATACATCATGGTCAAGAATGACTATCCCATTTCCTTTGTCAAACTTACAGATATTTATATTTTTTTTAGCTAAGTTTTTTAAAGTCATAAAATCCCTAATATTCTGCTTTTTGTTTTTATCGATATACTCCATCGTACTTGCACTTAACGAGCTCTTCACATAATTACCATTAATGCCTTTCATCGATCGGGCTATATGAAAATATAAACTTTCAATTTTTGCACACAATTTTGTTTCATCCAAGCGATTCTTAATACAGTGATTTGGACCAAATTATAAAAATTTACTTCCCATCAGTCAAGCCGCAAAAAAGAATCATCATAATTGACTACGCTCTAGTGATAGAAATATAATGTAGTCCCTTGTAAATCAAATATAGGAAAATTCAAACCAAAAATAATCTAAGTTATTTTGATTAAATCTATCATAACCCTCCACAGAATAAAAATAAAGAACCATGAATTTAAAATTGTCCGCAACAAATACAAATTGTTTTTCAATAAAATAATCTGATAGTGAAACGAAATCCGAAACCACGTTAACGAAAACAGGCACCTATTACACCAAGGTTTCACATAATCTAGCTCCATTTTCACCCGCATGGATACCATAACAGATTGAATAGAAATACATATTGAATCCCCAAGCATCCCGAATAGTTTACGAATTACCCATGAGTGCCGCCATGACGAATAATTAGCAGGATATATAAAATCAATCAGAAGTAATTGTTGAACGAGGAACAGCTAGAACCCAAAATAACCAATCATGAAAAGTTCATAAAACCAGTTACCTGAACCTTTACCCAGCATGAGGAATCCAAAATTAACGAAGCGAACAAATCCATGAAATATTATCAAAATATTTTCAATAGATCGACACACTAATTCATAGAAACATCACGGAAGGAGAACTATAGAGAATAACCAAAGTGACGCGGCTAGCGAGCGATTCGAGTTATTAATTGACAAATTTCCACGTCGCACATAAATAAAATATTGAATCGATTGAAAAACATTAATTGACAAATTTCCACGTCGCATATAAATAAAATATTGAATCGATTGAAAAACATTAATTGACAAATTTCCACGTCGACATAAATAAAATAGTCAGAGGCAATTTGAATCGTTTGAAATCTTTAATCAATAAATTCCCACGTTGACATTAAATCAACCAATCGGGGTGGTTACAGAATACACATAAGTCCGATCACCAATGTAGACATGTGTGCACCTCAACGAGATAGCATAAATAGGCAGACGAAGAAAAAGAAATTTTAGTCTGATTCTACTATGAACAACGCAGCTAAGTTCAATAGACGAGGGAAAGCCGGAATACAGGAACATGCTTCTCAGCATCGCAGTGGCGACGAGATAACTATGAAACGCCGAACGGGCGCCCAAAGAGGTAAAATTAACACTTATATAATTCCGTGTTTAATCGTTATAAATTTATATACCTCAAACGACCATGACAATCATCCAGGTTATTAGGCGAACGAGAAGTACAAATTCAACCCGGAGTGATTATAAAGAAAAGATGGAGCCAGTTCAGAGGATTGAAATATAAATGTTAACGACACAAATAAAAATTTAAATATTGTTAATTCCGATTTGATTTCTTTTCTGTACAAGTACCGCAAAACAAACGCACATACTGTGAAGTCGTAATCTCAATCATAATGGTACGATTCGCGAAATAATAGTAGAATTTTCAAGTCGAAAACTATCCGTTAAATCAAAGCTAGATGAATCTAACCATACTAGTACACGTAAATCAAACTTAGCCGAACCCGAGCGTACTGATTCGAGTAAGAATATTAATTCGAGATGACTATTGAACTTGAAACCTGATGAATTAACACGCGACACCTCCATAATGCTTCGTTCTAACAATCGACAGCTATATTTTCGGCCAAAACGAACCTCTAGAATATGCAGCTTATTACCTCTCAGACGCGATAGGAATGCACGAAATGCCGACGTAGTATACGTGTGCAGGACCCTAGGATAGGCGAATACCAAGTCAAGCTCATTTTACGGTAAGATAATTCCAATAATATTCGATTTCTTTACCTGTTAGTCACTCCACACGAATGCCCGCAACCCCGTTCGAAAATACTCGCTACATAAATCCAAGAATTCAACCCGATGTTTTCATTACCACCGAAAAGAGTATCCTTTTCATGTAGAGAAACCCGCCTTAATATAACATATAATTTGTTTCTTTGTTTATGATTCGAATTAATGATATTTCCTTAAATAGACTCCTGGATAAACGAGTCCCACATAACTATGAGATTCCCATCTCTCACCGCCGCGAAATACAGACAAGTGATGTGGGATGAGGGGTTTTCAATCTCTCCTGTCCGAGAATCGATGACCGGAAGACAAGAAGGAACGGCCGAAGCAGAACGGACTTTTGTGGCTATTAAACGAGAGCCCGGGCGAAACCCAGCTCGCGAACTCCGCAATCAATCCGAGGATATACTTACTCGACTAGAAGAGCATCAAAGATGAGAAAATGAGAAAACAATTTTTTAACTATTTAATTTAACTCACTGCAATTTCACTGCCTTCACTTTTCATTAACATTGATCTATAGCAGGTATCAATCCAGATCCCATTCAGGACATTTTCTCGACTTTTATAAAACTTAACAAATTGTTCAATATTTTTGCTGTATTCTATTCCTGTAATAATAGCATATTTAACAGCATATTTAAAAATTCGAACTGGCGAGACGACGAATAATGAGGTCGTCAGAGCAGAAGAAATAAAATTTGTCTTAATAATAAATGTTTTAGTTAAAATGTGTGTACTTTTTTGTTAATATGTAGTAAGGTTTTAAGCCAAACAATGAGACTGAATCAGAAAAATAGACGACGAATCGCAATTGAAAGCGAAGGGACCGAAAATAGAAAAAAAAATATCTAACACCGAGTAGTCCAGTGGGCACTCATTAAATATAATATGAACATACATAGATCTTAAGGACAAAGAGAGGGAATGGGTAGTGGGGAAAATTGCAAAATCGTTGCAACAGTTAAAATGAATAGCCATCGGAAAAAGATTGATCCGAACGACTAAAATTATGGAAAATAATATTTTTAAATAATTTATAAGAATTAAATAAATTATGTTGAATTGAGACAGAAAATATGGGCGGGACGCTGCTCAAATTTCCCGAATTGATTAAATACTTATCAGAAATAGTAAAATAAAAGTGAACTGCGGCCCAACTATTGGTATAAGATTATTATGAAACTGTAAAATAAGGGCAGAATGCTGCGCAAATTTCCGAATCCATTAAAATACTTATCAAAAATAGTAAAGTAAAAGTGGAATGTTGTTCGATTGTTAGTAGGATAATCTGATTAAACCGAAAAATAGGGGCGGAACGCTGCTAAAATTTTTCGAAATAACAAAAATACTTTGTCGAAAATTGTAAAATAAGAATGGGTTACGGCTAATGTTGTATATCAATAAAATATTTTATAATGCTGAGGAATAAGGAAGGATCCCTACTAAAAACTCGATGATAATAATGATCATAGTAAAGATAATGGTAATTATAATAGTAATGATAATGGTAATTATAATAATAGCAACAATAATAATAATAATAATAATAATAATAATAATAATAATAATAATAATAATAATAATAATAATAATAATAATAATAATAATAATAATAATTATAATAGTGCTAATAATCATAGTAGTAATAACAATACATATAATGTTAGTTATAGTAATAAAAATAATAATAAAGGTAATAGTAGTAACAATTAATAAAGGTAATACATATAATAGTAACAATGATGATGCTAATGATAATGACAGGAAGCATAGTAGTTATAATAGGGATAAGAGTAAGAGAGATACTGTGTGAATATTTAACATAACAAAGGGTGTACAGGCCAAAGAATAATCATCAACACGGGCGACGATAAGAAGGACTATGGGAATGGACCTGACAATAAATGATATGAGAGTATAGGTTAACATTTGAAAGAGATAGGAGAATAATGGGACCTAAGAATCGAAAGCGAGCACAGGTCTTCTATCGACAGGTAGTTGGACCCAGAGATCGTTCGGTCAATTAAAGCATTAGCAATAACGCTCACTTTTTGCGGACGATCTACCCACTCGAACACAGTTCCAACGTTGCTTAGCAACGGGTGCCGAGTGGTAAGCGAAAGATATTTGTATGGGGTTGTCTGGGTAACAACCTTATAGTCTCAAATATCAAAACCCAGAAACCCACTAATTTTTATGTATCAAAATTTTTATTTTTCTTTAAATTCTCCATTTTTTCTAAATTTAAGTTTTCTCAAAAACACACAGGCGTGTTCGTGCTGGTTAAACAAAATCAGATTTTGCCCAACATGGGTAACAACCATATAGTTTCAAGAAATCAAAATGGATTTTTTTCTCACAGTCTCTACTTTAGTTTTCATGGTAGTATCTTTTCTCTACCTAAGCATTTCTGATTTGTTAAATCTTTTTGTTATATATCGACAAATTATAATAATGAATTCATTATAAATTGTCATAGCTGTTAATTGAAATGTATTTATTTTACTAGTTTCTAATTAAACCAAAACTTTTACAATGATTTACTTTTAAGATATTCAACAAAATTATTATTTATGTATTAGTTTAAATTAATTATTTTTAAGGACAATTAAAAATAACTAATAATTTTCTGTAATTGAAAATTTGTTTTAATTAAATATTTTTAAAAATTAAATTATATTAATAATACCGTATTTATGAATCGTAAAAAGGTTTCTGCAATATCACTGTACATGAAAGATCTTAAAGGTGATACCGGAAAATTTATTGACTCAAAAATTGCTAGTGAAAAATTTAAAAAATTAAGTATTCAAGATAAAGATTACTACGATGTTTCAGCAAAACGTATTAATTCGCAGATTCCCTCTGAACCTGTTTTTACCAAACAAAAAGATACTCTAGGAAACAATTTAAAGGTTCTTACTTATTTCAATAAATTTTTCTTATTTAAGAATAAAGGAAATAGGTGAAATTTCGGCCAGGAAAGCAGAATGGGAAACAAAAACTCGAAAGTTAATCCTGGATGTAGCCAACTCTGAGAATGTGTTGCATAAGCAATTTTATACTGTTAAAATATCAGGAGTAGATTTTTGCAGAAGTGAAGACAATGAAAGAGTCTATGCAATTAGTGAAATATGTTTAATTAAATTTAGTTTCATGAAAGGAATAATTGATAAATTAATATTATTTCCTGATGTTATTACTGTCGCAGCAGGATACAGACAACATTTATACGAAGATTGTATGCTTTATGATTTTTTGAAAAAATATCAACTCATTTTTAGTAGAAGAAAATGTGGGTTGGAAACCTGACACTTTTAGAAATAATCATTCCATTGATGAAACAGTTATTGCAATTAGAAACTTTTTTAACAGAAATTATGAACCTATTTATGTGCCAACAAAGGATCACCAGGAAGAAGTTGGATTAGGACTTCAAACTTTATATGATGAAGTACAGATGTCTTGTCCTTGGATTGAATCTTTTGAGGATTGGGGGAGAAAATGTCAAATTTATCAACTCGAATACCTCGTCACATCAATTTTGAAGAAATATTGCGATAACACAAACAACGATGTAGATATTATATTTTATCCATATAATTTAAATGATAAACTCTAAGGATATTGGTGTTTCTGTGGTATTGGATTTCTGGCGGAAATTGAAAGTAGAAATTGCTCCAGAGACATGTGAAAGGCACATGCAATACGGATTGGCAAATCAATGTTGCACAAATATGCTTCTTAAATATCTCTACGGAAGTTTTTTGATGCTGACATTCGATGGAAAATTAGAAATACAAAATTTAGTTTCAGAAGAATTTTTTAGAGATCTCGATTTTATCATTCCTATTGATGTTAGGTTTCATTCGTTTTCTAAATAATCAAATTTCCATTAAATTATTGATCAATTTATTTTTAAACAATTATTTATATTTTATATAAATTAACGTCGATAATTTTATTGCATTTACTATATTAATTTGCTAATAAAATTTTAAACAGTTAAGAGGCTTAAACGAATGTTTTTTTGTTAATTATAATTAATATTTCAGTTTAATATCAAGTTGACAAAAACCTTTTTTTGTATTTGAATACCTGCAACAGCTCTCAGCAAATCATTTGCTTTAACATTTGATAAGATGTTAAAAAATAATTTATTAATTATTAATGATTTCTACAAAATTTGACTATAAATCAGATTTTGTAGAAAATATTATGTCACTTATAAAGAAATCAGAGGTGTAAAACAAAAAAAGTCCTTATAATATTTTGGTGGTCGTGGGAATTCTTTCATGATTTCCTCTGAGTAAAAGGAAATTTTCCGGATGCAATTCATTAATGGAGGTTGAAATCTGTAATTTCAATTCAGTCGGAGCTTCCTTACGGTATTTGTGGATTTTATGAGTTGGATATGTTTGAGAAACACTGTTTTCAACATGATTCAACCAAAAAATCATATTCTGTTACAAAATCTGAAGTAGAATTTTCTTTGGAAAACCCATTTTTGATACAATCTGAACAGAGATTTTTAGCAAAATCCAAATAATGTGTCATGGCAGTTTTAGATAAATATATTCAAATTAAAATAAGTTAACAAAAATGGACAAATAATTGAAATTCAAAATAAATTTTATTTTTAAAACTAAAACATTTACATTGATATTTTTAAACAAAACATTTTTTTAACAGAATTAACATTTATATTTCTAAAAATTCTTATTTAAGAAAAATCCCGATTTACATCATTTAATAGCTGAGAAAAATCACTTTTAAGAGTTTCATAAGAATCTTTATAATTTGATGATATTTTTAATTGAAGTGCAAATTCTATTTCTTCCTTCTGGCCATTGCTCATAAAATCCTATGTTTCACAATCAGCTGAATAGTCTTCTGTACTTTTAAAACTGCCTGTACTATTTTGATGATTTCCATACAAATTTACGATAGATATTTCACATCGGATGGGTTTTGTTCGTTAATTAGTTCACCACAAATATTATTATTAATATAATATTTATCGGCGGTATATTCAAAGTTGAAAGCGAATTTAACAATTTTGAAATTATCGAAGATCTTGAACGTAAAAAACTTAATTTATTTTTTCAAAAAAATTTTCAATATTTAAGAAAAGACCGAAGTTGAGACATTCATTAATTTCATAAATCACGTATAGCTTTAATAATTAACCTTAGTGACTGATTGAAATCAACCAAAATAAATTAAAATAGTAAGTAGAAGAATCATATTTTGGCCAGAAACAACAATTTTATAAAATCGCTTATTAAAGCTTCAAGTGGTTTAATATTGTGAAATATAGTTTGAGGTGTACTTCATTTGAATTGCATATTCATATAATCAAACTATATTATTGAGCTAATACACCGGTTGCAGTTCATGAAAAACTACTATAATAAAATGAAAAAATCAATAATTTTATAATATAAGGACATACATACTTACCTGTATCTCCATGTAATTTGTCCAAGTGAATAAAAAATTATATTATAGGAAGGAAGGGATTTGAAGAAATATTTTTTAACACACAAACATAGTACATAGTAAATTATGCATGCGAAGTTTCAAAATGTATAAAATGTTCAAATGAATAAAAGCTATATATTACTATTTTTAACTTTTTAGACAATTTTTTTAAAAAAATTTTTGAAAAAAAACCAATAATTCTACTTTGAGTTGTAGAGAAAATTATGAAATAATTTCGTAAAACTTTTCATGAAATTAAATCAATTTAATATTTTACAACATTACAGATATTTCAGAAATATCTATCGAAACTCTAGATTTTTGCAGAGATGAAGAAATAACAATGTAAGATTTGCCGCGTCGTTAAAATAAATTCATTTTTACCTCATTTGGAATTTACCAGGAGAAGCGGAACCAAAACCTTCAAATGAGGAGTTAATAAACCAGAAAACGTATGTTTTCCGGTATAATATTTTTTATAGAAATATAAAAAATCCGAATCATTAATACAATTGAAAAGATTTTTATAAATTTGGGAAATTAATGGAAATTTGAAAGGCCTCAATAAAATCAAAAATTTGAATTTCTGTCAAAAGGTAAAAAAGATGGCAGCCAAAACGAATTTCCAAGCAACAGAGAAATAATTTATTGGAATATAGAAACTTTTTAATAATTGAATTTTATTTTAATAAATTTTAGTTTTCAATTAATCGGACTTACATTTATTCGAAAAATAATTACACTAATTTACATAAATTGGCATAAATTTTCTAAAAAACCCAAAGAAAATTAATTAAAGTAAATTTAAAATACATGATGATGAAAAGTATTATTTAAGAGCTTTAACAATGATCTCATAACTTTACGAGATCACAATATAAGCTTTAAAATATACTTTATTAAAAAATTTAAATGGCAGCCATTTTAAAAATGACTAATACATAAACTTAATCCTAATTGTAGTTGCATGTTCATTAAAACTTCTATTATAAAGTTTTTAATGAATTGAATCAAGCTGAGTTTGTTTGTTAAACAATTTAGTCAAGCAATCAGTATTTAAATCTGGGTATTATTTAAAATAATTTCTCAACCTATTAGATTTTTAACGAGAAATAGATTATTTAATAGTAGTATAGTTTCCTGTGTAAATTTGACAAACAGTAGGGTTTTAATCCAGTTATCATAAATTATGTTCTTCAAGGACACATGATGCAGTGAGTAATTTAAAAGATTTTGTAATACTATTTATAATGAAATGAAAATGTTGTGGAACTTTTAATACACATGGGTATTTAGAAAATAATTTAAAATGTGAGATTTCCTGAATTTGAAAAAAATTTGGACAATAATTTTAAGCAATAATTAATCATATTTTTTATATAATTGCTGCTACAAATCATAAAAAATTTGATTTCCAAGGCAGTGTTTAGCGTTGTGTTAAGCACAAAATTTCTGACGGTCACCACTAATTTTTATCCTTATTTCAAATAGGCATATATATTTATATATATATATATATATATAAACTAATTGTATCTTATATTTTATGCGACTAAGTTATTCCTAATTTATTAGCGTTGCTGTAATATTATACACATCCAATTCTACTTTATCTAATACTATTTTGAGGATATTTAGGAATTGTAATTAATACAGAAAATAATGAATTTATCATGATTTTTTTTGTTTACTGTAATTGACAGAATATTGATGAAAATCCAGTTTCTGCACAGTCGAAAAAAGTCAATAGCAACTGGAACAATTATTTCTTTGATCATGCCAACATTGAAGACATTATTTCTAGTTTCAGTGGGATCGCTATTAAAAATGAGTGCAATTTTTAATGTTTAAATTTAATGAATCGTTTATTTTAAGCGTGGTGCCTGCAACTAGTTATATAGTATATTTTTTATAAATTGTTAATTAGCTATTTAGAAATGTTATAATAGAGACAAGGAGATCGGGGTCGCGGCCGGGGACTGGTAAGACGTCAAGAGAATAATATTAACATTCCTGGATCGTCTGCAACAGCCAAAATCAAATTGCCAAAGGTCGTTTGTTAGAATTTTTGCACGTTATTGCACAATTATTAATTTTCAATATTTAATGTTCATTTTATAATAAAATTTAAATCGATAAATTTCTTGTATTTTTTATTTTTATGTGTAAGAACTTCCGATTCCAAATTGATGAAAAGGACTGAAATTTTATAAAATGGCTTAAGTTTTAGTGTTCCTCGAATTTAAGTTAGTTGAATATTGATGGATGGCTTGTGTTTTTTGATAAAAAACGATTCTGCAGCTAATCTTTGTAGTGCGTTTTTGAATGCGTCTTGTAGTATTTGGCATTTGGTGCAGTTTTGTGTACTTTCCCAGTATACACGATAATCACTGATTTTGAGTGAATTGGGGTTCACGTGGGTAAAAATGGTGAGTATTGAGGGGGAAGGTAAAGGGTATAATAGGTGTAAGTTAGTGGGTAAATTGGTGGTTAAATTGAGTATTGGATTGATAAATTAGAACAAGTTGGGTACAGTTGGTTTAATTAGAGTCCGGGTTTGTAAATTGTGGTATTTTATGGTGAAATACTACTAGTTAGGCTGTAATGTGTTAAACATATTGTAACGTGTACTGAGCGGGTACAAATCTTGGTATTTTTTTTGTCTTATTATTTATTTTGGAAATATTGTTCAATTGAAAAATTGTCAGTTGAAATTATGCTTAATGATCAAGGAAATCGCACAACTCCCAATTATATTGCATTTACAGATACGGAATTATCGATTGGTATGCCACAAAAAATTAAGACACGATGAACTTCAAAGATTGTAAATTCCATTTCGATGCCAGGATACCGATCGGAGTAAAAAATATAAGTACAATCTTTGTGAAAGAAATTGTCCATATTTATTTTGGGTAACATTCAACATGTAAATGTAGAAATTTTCAGGATTTTGTTAAAGATCAGAAATAGTTATTGGTCATTAAGAAAGTGAAAAGGAAAATATAACAAAGAGGGATTAGTCAAAAGTTAGTCTGGCTTGTGCTAAAAACATTTTGAGAGTTCTAGCCCAGTGGTCGGCAAACTTATTGGCCAAAGAGCCAAATATGTGCATTACAAAGATTCAAAAAAATTCTGAGAGCCAAATCTGTTTTCTAATTTCTTAAAGCTTTTAGATAATGTACATTAGTCCAATTTATAATTTTAGACTTTCATTAAATTACGGGTACACTGAACAAAACTTGATTTCACACTTAATAAAGATTTATTCGTTGATAAACAATAATATGAAAGTAAGGTATCCATAAATTTAAATCATTACAATTACTGACAAACACTTAATGCGAACAATGCCCTTGCATCTCCTTTGAAAGTTTCAGTAAGTCAGGTTTATATGTTGTTGATTTTAGTTTTAGACATGATTCCAGGTTCTCGTGAATAAGACGACTTCTCAGTTTAGTCTTGATAAAGTTCATGCTTGAAAAGGATTGTTCGCATGAATATGTAAAACCAGAAAAGGAAAGAACAGCAAACGCGAGTTTTTTCAGCTGTTTGTAAGAATACCATTCCAGACATTGAAAATGATCATGTCTTCATTCTCCAGGTCTTTCAAAGCAGACCACTTGTGTTGTGAACTAAGATCACATTTGTTCTTCTCCAATATTTCCAAATCAATACAAAGACGTTGAAATTTAGAGCTCCATATTTCCTTGTTTAAATCCTGCAATTGTACTTCAAAGTTATTAATGCCAATGCCAAAAGGACAAAATTTTAACTCAGTAGCATTAAAAGGATTCTTAACGAATGCTAAGGTCGCTCTGCTCTTTTTAAGCTCCTAAAACCTTCTGAGAAATGCTTCCGTCAAATTTAAAATTGTTGTTTTTAAATAGTGTTTCTCAATAGAGGAATTATTTTCTTGGTGATGCTTCAGCAGGTTCGGAAAGTGAAACAATGTTTACCTTTCAAAATCTTGAGCAAAAAAGGATAATTTTTTTTCAAATGAAATAACTTTTTCTAACATCGAAAAAATTGTGTTTCCTTTCCTTTGCAGTTTACGGTTAAGCTGATTTAGATGAGACGTAACGTCTACCATTAAATGAAAGTTTTGGATCCACTGATTGTCTGTAAGTTCCTGATAGTGAACACCTTTCTCAAGGAGAAATGCTTCAATTTCTGGCAATAGGGACTCGAAACGCTTTAAAACTTTCCCTCATGATAACCATAGAACCTTGTTATTGTTGGTCGTACGGGAAGTGTCAACACTAACAAAATGCGTACACTATCGATCGTTGCATTGTTCTTTCCATTCTAGGGTTCCTTTACCGCGTACGCCTCATGACATTAGTTCACTGATACGCACCCATGGCCAAGACCATTTTGGTACTGTGCGTGCCAGCCGAAAGCTATCTGAGCAGGTGAGCATTGTTTCCAACACTACTCCTCAAATAACCCTCGTTCCCCAGTTCCTAGCTGCCGAAACAACAGAAAATACGAGATTTTAGGAGTGAGAATTGTGAGAATTTTTGTTCTATGTGGTCGGGTCATTTTCGTTACTCATGATTTCGACTTTAGATTTACTCCTATATCTACTTCAGAAATATTTTGATCCAGTATCTAATTTAAGTCATTATAAGCAAAAACAAAAGAAAACTTTTAACACTACTACTAAAAATGTATTATTTCATTAGTAAATTGGGACTATAATACGATACAGGAGAATAGCCAAAAATATTGTGAATCAGATTGTTGATTTAGAAGCATCCAGTTATGCATCAACTCGAACGATTTGGTTGAGCTGGCATTCAATCTTCCAAGTCGATATCGACTGGCAGACAGCGTCGATTTGGTGGTCTGCGACTTGGGCTTGCTGTAGTTGGGCTGGTTGGCTCTCGAGTTGAGGTCGACGGCTCTTCTCCCAAACGAGTATTAGAGGGGACCTGTCCAGTCAGGACGACAATCTCGTCGGGAGTGAGTCTGAGATCTTCCAATATAAGGTTTTGACTGGGGTTTTCTAATTCATCTGCTACCAAATCGATGTAGACGGAGGGAGGTGGCAGGTAGGCTGTCGGGGACGTGTCATACACTATGTCCGGGTCCCTCTGCGGAAATTCAAATTAGGTGTACGCCGGAGGTGGGTCATTTACTCCGGCCGGCACTTCAGGTCTCTCGTGGATTCGTAACAGACTCGCCTCTGCTCGACGCCGTGCCCGACGTCGCCGATTTCGGTTTGGTCGACGCCTTCGTCCCTCTGATTGGTTGTCCGATGGTTCAATTACTGAAAGTCCGGTGGACTGGATGGTTGCGGGATTGCCAGGAAGGTGTTGGGCATGGATAATATTTATCTCCTGAGCCCAGCTGCGGCTTGACAGACGAGCTCGGAGCTCATTCTCTGTAAAAATCTGGTGGAGTGCAGCGCTCTGCTTAGCTATAGTAATACGCTGACTCCGGTTTTCGATGACGAGGTCATCTCTGGCTCTGGACAGACGGGATATTTTTTGAAAGAGATTTTGAGTCGCTTCAGGCGGACTCCAAGTGCCTTTGAGCTTCTAGTATTTATCTTTCAAAGTGGTGAAGTCTTTCTCTAGGGTTTCCAATCGTTGGGACATAGCTGTGAAAGACGGGGACAGTCGCGGAATGCGAGGCAGATTGGATAGGCTGGACATTTTAGCAAGTAAGCGATTATCGATTTCGATGGATAAAGCTTGTTGTCGACAGTAGATGGGATGACTTGAATTGAGCAGATGCTTGTCGTAGGGGAAATCCTATAGTAGAAGTAAAACATGATAATATTTAGGGATTCTGAATCGGGGTTTTCGCAACGCGTGGTTGAGCGAAGCTCGTCCTATGAGTTTTTTGGTTTTAGATGTGTTAGCCTATCGGGGTAGATAATTGTAGATCTCTTTCTAGTGCAGGATGATCATCATGGCGGCTGGTTATTAAATTAATTCCTAGTTTTGTAGTACAGCTATTTTAAGTCATGAAATTGGAATATTTCAGATGCGTTCCTTAACTCGAAAATCTATATCCTGTACGATGAAAAATTCGTCTATTCAATTCATATACAATTACTTATTTATATCTACTTAGTAAATCGACTGTCGTTTTACACTTTGATCTTTCTATATTTCACGTTGCTGTTGATATTATATTCAGTTACATGGTGAATTCACTGGTCGTTTATTTTCAAGCGGATACAACCGTTAGATTCGTTGATATACTGACGGGCGACATCCGTTTCGTTGTTTACCTTAGAGATTTTAGTCGTTGTAGATTTGATCATGGGATAATTCAATGTCCAATTTGTCTTAGATTTATTGGAATTGGTTAACAATTTATTTAGTGATAACTATTACGGATAGTTTAGGATTTGAAGTGTGATGGCCTACTCCGAGGGATTTCTTTTAGTACTTTGGATCAAACTGTCTAATACTCGTATATGTCATGGGTAATGGGTGACAAGAAAGTACTAACTTTGCCGAATTCATTGCAGTTTCTCTAATCGTATCAACTAATGTATGCCGATATAACATCAAGCGATTCTTATTCGTACAACTCGAGGAATATTTGTGTCAATCTTCGACTAATTGGGGCTTCGAGACTGAACCTGATATGATGGTCTGCCATATTTTACTTCGCGTGTAGATGAGAGTCTCGGATGAGTTTATTTAGAGTTTTCTGAGTCGTTGGTCTCTCAGTTGGACATGGAATAATCGTTAAATTTTTTATATTGTATATTAACGTCAAGATGTGATGCTTCAGGTCATTTTATTGAAATAATCTATATGCTACGTGTTATCCTATGTCTGCCATGCAAATAATGACACTTGATTGATTAATAAAAAGATTTCATTCGTATTATTTACTTATCCCTGCTACCCGTAGTGATGCAATTTCGAGGATTACTTGAAAAATTTTCTTAGCGATCATATAAGGATCGTTCTTAAAGCCCCTATCTATTTCCGCTCTTCACGAATTTTAGATTTTTCACTGCTCACCTCGACCGACGTTTCCATCAGTCGTTGTGATTCGTTTAACGATGTCCTACAGGGAGGGTTCTGTGCCATTTTGCCAGGCCCCGTCGCGGACAGACCGAGATTTCAGATACGCGAGATCACAACTAGGAAACTCAATCCACCAGCCGGATCGCCGATCTGTCCATCTGAGAGCTAATACGATACTTATTATAAATAATATTTTAATTTGGACCTCGATATATAAATATATATATGCATGATAAAGATAGAAATTTGTGAAACATTTTAATTATTGCGAACATCGAAAAAAATTTACATAAGTTATGAAATAGCCATTACTAAAACTCATAAAAATTACAACAAAATTCATAATCCTTACTTCGTAAAATTCGAATTCAAACGTTGAATAGGTTTTAAAGTTAATACTTTAGCAAGTTGAAAAGTAAAAGTTAAAGTTAAAAATAATGAATTTGGTCACTGCTTATATAGTGTTTTTTGTGTCTGTATGCGGCCAATGAGCGATTTTTCGCCATTTTTAATGCTTTTTAATTATTTTATTAATTTCGAATTATTTTTATAATTTTTTGTGTAATTTTCCTTATTTTTTGATATATTGATTTTACGTTATTGAATTTTATTTTTTTATTATTGTTTTTCACAATATTCTTTTTACTCTTCATATTTTATTTCTTTGGCCGCCTCTTCTGCCTGTGTTTTTTCAAAACCTTATTTTGTCAGGTTTTGGCAGTTTTTTTTATTTCAGGTATGTTTCTGTCTGCAGCTGTAGGCTTTTTCTCGGATTTTAATTAATTATTTGTTTTATTTAATTTTGTTATATTTTTAATTTGTTTTAATTAATATGTTTTATTTTATTTTTGGTCTCTTCTTGCGGTGCGTATGTATGTCAATGACCATTTTCCTTATTCTCATCTTTTTATTTTTTGTTTTCGTTACATTTGTTTTTTGTTTTAATTTTGGCTCTAAGCCCAACATTATTAAGAAGAAGATCAGCGTACTCACTCTTAATTTCAATTAAAAATTCTTTGAATTGATGATGATTAAGAGCTTTAGCTACAATGAAGTTGATCGTGATCACTAACCCAATATTTTACTAATTTCTTCATGATTATGCAATGATAAACCAATATCTCGTGATTAATATTTTCTTTCAAAATGACAACAAACCCTTTTCTGACGCCGGTCATACTTTTGGTCCCGTCTGTGGAAATCGACACAATTTTATCTAGAGGAATATGATATTTATCCATACACTCCACAACAGCATTTGCAATATCCTCTCCACGCATCTGACCTATAAATGGCAATAATCCTAAAAGTTCTTTTTTAGGACCTAAAGAACAAATAAATCTTACAAAAAGCGAAACTTGGACTGCATCATTTATGTCATAAGACTCGTCAACTGCTATTTATAAAGCCAAACCAATTTCAGATCTTCGATTTGCTGGATGGTTATTTTGCAACACATTTTAATTGTTCTACCTTTCATTGTTTTCACAGACATTGGTAACTCTTTAATTTTTTTAAAAATATATGCTTTGTTCTTAAAGTCTCGAAACAGCTCTTCGGATGCATTGATAAAACAAATTTCCTTTATTCATCGTATGTGTACGGTTTCCCTCTATTAGCAATCTCTTGACTTACAACAAAACTTGTCATATTTACATTGATGGAAGATTGCATCCAATTATTAAATACAGATGTTTATGAATCGTGACTCTTAAGAATTTCCTCAACTGCTTTCTTCCTTGCATCACCGGCAGGATATTTAGTTCTAAATGACTGCTATTAACGCCAACCAATCTTGTAGAAATGTGCGAGTTTCCCCCGCGCCGCATACCCCACATGTAAACTTCGGAGTGACAGTATCACGCGACGCTCCAGGCCACCACGCAAAATCCGAAGTTGAATAAAATGGTTCAAAGCTGAAAAATCGCTAAAAGATCAAAAACAGTTTCGTGGCATGAAGACGCCAAATACGCAGCTTTACAGAGGTCATACTGTTGCGTTGCGCCGTGTCCCTACCTTAAGAAAAAAAGTACTACGTCAACGCTCACGCATACATTCAAAGCTGAATTGGAAGGACATTCAACCAGAATTAGCCCCCGGCCCGTGGATAATTTTGCCAGAGCCGCACTCAAGAAAACAAAGAGCTGCTCATTGCCGACCCCTGTTCTAGCGTATCGTTGATTTAAGGGCGGCTTCCCATAAGAATCTCTGTCAGTGATAATTTATTCGAAACGGTGAATCGTTGTGAAAATTTTGTATCATTAAAAACTACCTGTCTTGAGTTACTACAGTGGTATCATAAGAGCACATAGAGTCAGATAAAATAGTTCTTACAGAATAACTACAAATAATAACTAAACAAACATGAAAATAAAAAACAAAAATATATAAATGGAAATTCGTCTCTGGATAACTCATTCTTTGTTCGAGTCGATACAAAAAAGCCAGTTGAACTTTTTCAATACAGATTAAAATATTTATATTACCCAATTAGTTATATATTTAAGGTTAATTTGATTAAATTTATTTATTTTATTTCTAGAACAGATACATTTGAAAAGATGTCTTTGTTAGGATCGTATCTGAGCTGTACGACTAACATAATTGAATATCTGACTCCAAAAGATATAATAATAATAACAAAATGAACACGATATATTTTTCTAATATTTATTTTATATAACAATACGGATTAATTTCTTTACAAGAAAACTATTGGTATCGGTTTATAAAAATGACCTCACTAACTAAAGATATCTTATCGGTTGTTTCGAACCGTCATCGATATATTACTAAGTTGGCAAAAGCTGAATCTTAATTGATCAACAACTCCGTTTTATCAAGATTGGTAAAAGATGAGGGATTCCCAAATTTTATCTTCGATCAATTGACACCCAAAATTTGGTGTCAACGTTATCCTAGATAATCTAACCTCTGCTTTTTAGAATAACAAATACAACAACGCAATTTCTCTAGAAAACTGAGGTCCACAATTTAAGTCTTGCTAGAACTGATACAACTGAATAATGTTTTGAATACGTCGAAGGCTTTGAATACGCTGAATACTCTGATTGTTTGTTTGTTTGAGTGCTCTTAAATCCGCTATCACCCTTTCACCGGGTGTTTGGGTTGGATCATTGAAGAAATATTTTTAATATTTCAATATCAATGACAATCTGTACGGCAGCACAATCCTCGAAAAATATTTTCATTCTGTTGGGCTTAGAACCAAAATTAAAACAAAAATTACAAAACCAATTTAAACAAAAAGGTGAAAATTGTATAAGTTAAAACAAAATAATTAATGTCGTTTGGAAATTGTCAATATGGCTGCCGTAACATAAGCACTCACCGCAAGAAGAAACCAAAAATAAAATAAAACATATTAATTAAAACAAATTAAAAATATAACAAAAATTAAATAAAACAAATAATTAATTAAAATTCGGAAAAATGCCTACAGATGCAAAAAGAAACATACGAAAAATAAAATAAACTGCCAAAACCTTGCAAAATAAGGTTTAGAAAGAACACAGGCAGAAGAGGCGACCAGAAAACAAAATATTGGGGTTAAGAAATAATATTGTAATAAAATAATAATAAAAATAAAATTCAACATTGTAATATTAATATATCAAAAAATAAGGAAAAATATATAAAAAATTACAAAAATATTTTGAAATAAATAAAATAATTAAAAAACCCTAAAAATGGCGAAAAATCGCCCATTGGTCGCACACAGGCACGAAAATACTATATATACGGCAGTCATTTTCATAATTTCTAACCAAATTTTAGACAAAAAATTTAGACAGACTTACAGAATTCTAGACTACAAATTTTCAGACATTTTTTCAGTCAGGTGACTACTAGAAAAATTTTTAGACATTTTTAGACTAGCAGTGAATCATTCTTAGACCAAATTTTGTATGCCAATTTATGCCAATTTTTCAAATCTGGTTGCATGACTGTGGATTGTAAGTACTGTTATTTTTTGTGTAAATATATATTTCGGAGTTAAAGTTTTGATTTTATTCTGGATGGTCGTGGAATCTTTTGGTGCCACTGACAAATCCCCCTAAAATCTTATTTATACTAAGTATTTAAATAGATGGTTCATGGGACGGACCGTGTGCCGGCTAGTGGGTGAAAACCCTTAGTTGAGCTCGTGGGTCGTGCCTCGTAAACCCCTCGGCAGTCCGCAGTCGGGTCTGGCGATAATGCACAGGACCACTACGCAGGGCGCCGTTGTATACTCGGGGCGGCTACTGAAAAGTGGCCGGAACGAGTCGGAATAAAATTCGGGAAGTGCGACTTTAGTTAAGCGGGAATAAAGTTTTGTAGGGAAAATTTAAAACTTTGTCAGAAAATAAATCAGAAAATCAAATAGGAAAGGATAGAATAGGCTAGGAATGTAAATTTGAAAGTATTTTTCCAAAAGTTGAATGATCTATTCTGACAGAAGAGGGAAATGTTTTCTTAAAGTGACCGCAGAGGGTTGTAACTACTTAAAATCATGGGAAATGTACCGGGAGTTAAAGAATTATTAATCAAATTCTAATATAGGGAAAGATAAAGGTAAATTAGGAAAAATGTAGTCGATTCCGTGATTAAACAAATGAAATAGGAAAGTTACCTAAAAATAAGGGAGGAACGCTGCCCAAATTTTTGAAGGACATTTTTATAAATAACGCGTAAAGATGACAAATAAGTATGGAAATTGTAGGAATAGACGAGTAAGGACCAGGATATAGAAAGAGAAAGACGTAAGACCTTCCATCGGCAGTCCAGAACCCGAAAGTGAAAATATCATGAGGAGTAGTTCTAGAAATGGAGCTCACCTGCTCATGAATTTTCAACCTCTATGTACAGTACCAACATGGCAATCACCATGGGTACATAGGAGGGATAGAATAATAATCTTGCTGGCGTTTAGGGGGGTAGATACACAAAAACCCTAGAAAAAAAAATAAATAAAAACCAACCCTATTCGCCAACATGATTTTTGGGGCTCAGCCGGGATGAAACTAATGTCAATTGGAAAGTCAAAAATCAAGTGAAACTTAAAAATTTCAGAGAGCTTTAGCAATGAACCCGAAGCCAATAGTCGAGTAAAAACTATGCCGATAGGATCGAAATAAGGATAACATGAACCTGGAAAGAAATTGCGAGAATGACAAAATACCAAAAGTTAAATCATTAGAATAAATATGTCGGGACGATATTTTAAAAATCGATAGGGGACGACCGAACAAAACGCTACAATAATAGTATTACAGGCAACTCTTAAAAAATTGAATAATAATCTTAATAAAAGCAACAAAGTGGTAAAAGTATCGATAATTAAAAATTGGAATAATAATAACAATAATAATAATAATAATAATAATAATAATAATAATAATAATAATAATAATAATAATAATAATAATAATAATAATAATAATAATAATAATAATAATAATAATAATAATAATAACGATAGTAGTAGTAACGATTGTAATAATGGTGATAATAATAATAATAATAATAACAATGATAATAATAATAATAATAATAATAATAATAATAATAATAATAATAATAATAATAATAATAATAATAATAATAGTAATAATAATAATAATTATGATAGTAATGATGGTAATAATAGTGATAATAATCATAATGATAGA
This sequence comes from Schmidtea mediterranea, assembly GCA_022537955.1. Taxonomy (NCBI): domain Eukaryota; kingdom Metazoa; phylum Platyhelminthes; order Tricladida; family Dugesiidae; genus Schmidtea; species Schmidtea mediterranea. Next base: position 66,711 of record JAKGRZ010000026.1, on the reverse strand, counting down.
GATAGTAATAATGGTAATAATAACTGTATTAAAAATTATTTTTGAGCTTTCTTGTATGATAAAATTACTACATTGTACGCAAATATTTATAAAGTAATAAAGCATGGATGGGTAAACTGAATGATTGATAAAAATTATGAATGATGAGGTAGAAGCATGGTATGATGAATGTATATAAAATAGGATGATTGAATGGTATGGAGTTTGATGAAGTAAAAATATGGAGTGAGAATGTGGAACGATTGGGTTTAAACAAAAAATTAAAATAGCATACAAAAATATATAAAAAGACTACTATAACAATAAGAATTAAACTGACGTGAAAATAATAGCAATAAAGACGATAAATAGAGGAAAATAGTATTAGGAGTAAACGGATGACGGAATAGAAAGACAGCGACAAATATCACAGAAAAATGAATTTCAACAACAGTAAAAATAGAAATATCAAAATGAAATGAAAGAGAATGAATAGAGTCAATAATGATATGTGAAAAATAAGATGCAACGAATAACTTCATAACCCGAACGTTGAGTAACGAAAAATACAAAATGAATAAATATCGAAACAATGAATAACATCATCGATAAACAAATGGCGATAATAGAAAACAAAAAATCGAAAAATAAAAGGGGTAAAACCACTAATCATACCAAAAGAAAAAATACAGAGACAACAAATAACAGGTGAATGAGAAAATTAACGCCATTTAAGACATAAAATTGTAAACTACAACCCAAAAACAGCAATTAATCGCATTATGAAAGACTTATATGAATGGAAAGGAATAAAACACGAATAAAAGACAAATAAAAATTAAAGCGAATAAAATCAAACGCAGTAAAGAGAAAGAATTGAAGAGCGCAAAACAGTTGAATGAATGCAGAAACAATGTCAATAAATTGAAAGTTACGCGGAACTAGCAAATGGAAGATCAAAGCCATAGAGACAATTAAAAACATCATGGATATATTATAACGTGGGAATAACAGAAAATAGTCGAAAAATAAAATCTAAACAACGAATAATACCCGATATGCACAATAAGGATGATAATGGTCCGTATTCAAACTGATATTGTTAAAATATACAACGTACAGCATAAAAGTCAAAAGTAAATTACAATAATGAATGTACAAAGTAAAATGATAAAATAAAATACATGAAAATAAAAGTGTCAATGAGGGAATATAAAGATTATAAAAACGAAAACAATAAAATAAAGGGCAAATGGCAGTGAATTGCGACAAAATATCGAAATTCAAAGTGTTTAAACAATAAGCACAAATAACATCGAACAATTGAGGAACAAGAACAGTGAATAACATAGCAAATGAATATAGAAAACAAAGAATGGCAACACATTTATATAATGAGATTGAATCAGAAGGAACTGGAATATTGACAAACGAAATAAAAAGGGAATGAATAAAAATCGTTGAATTATATACAAAATAATAAATAGCATGAAAGTAAATAGGATAACAACTAATAGTGGCAAATGTAAATAAAACTGATACTTGAAAATAGCGAAAAGCACCAAAATTGACTTTGAAAATACTCGGCAAAATTTGAATAACAATAAAATAAATGAACATTCAGTGATAGTAGAGAACAACAACATTACAAAATAAAATAGATATACATCAAGGAGGGAGCATTGAAATGAAACTAATAAGATAATGAATAACACCAAAATAGTAAGAAGGTGTCGAAGGAGGTTGACCAATGCAGAGGCTAAAAAGCAATACCAGCAATAGACCAACAATTAATAAATAAATAAATAAATAATTTAATTAATATCGAAAAGGAGGAAATAAGAATACTAACCATAATTAATAGTAAGTTTGAGAAATTAAACGGGGAATAACATATTTGAATGTTATAATAACGGATAATTAATAATATCAAAAAAAATCATAAATTGAAATCGGAAAATATTGAAAAGAGGAGGTATGTGAAAAGGCAATCAGTGAGAACGTAGACCAAATATCAAGGGTACAGAAAAATAGTAAATAACGCCGACCTAAATATTCAATATCACGCGATAGAACAATAAGTCAAACAAATACCAGACGCGGTTAAAAATGAGATTCATAAAGGAGTAGTATACACACACGAATGTTGTATTGGTCAAGTAAAGTGAGAATATAAGTGGTTATGCTCCCCTGTGGTCACTTCAGTACTATCGACAATGTGCTGAGACAATGAAAACTCGTGTACTTTGTAAAAATAACATTGACGAAAAGTAGTCGAGTATTATGATTAAATGAAGTTGAATTAATAAAAGTATAGCAGTTGACCCTTCCTGCGCCTATATCTCTATATATAAAATATGAAAATGTATATGTAAAAATAGAAAAATGATGAATGGAGAAAGTTAAAAAATGAAAGTGTCCCGATCATCCAGAATAAAGTTCAAAAAATGGTAAAATACTTTTGAGCTACCTCCGGGTAGTACGTCTGAAGCCAAATCGGGAGGGGATAACCGATCACCCAGAGGAGAAGTATAGGACGACCTTCCGGATAGGTTTGCCAAGTTGAGAAGCTACTGTGGTAAGGCTGATCACCTTACCGTTGCAGTGGTGGACCAATGAAGCCGTTTTTGTATTTCAAATTTGGGGGGTAGGTGAAGAATTCTCGAAGAGGCAGAATGAGAAGCACGCGTGTAAGAAATAAACAAAGGAGTAAATAGAGGAAAAGGAAAGTAATAATAAAAAGAAAATAATTAACGAGCTCGAATAAGGAATAAATAAAAATCCGAAAATGAAAGCGATCCCGAAACCGGTAGAAAATGTAGTAATAAAACGATGATCATCGATCGGGATTAAGGAAACGAAGCTAAATTGTAACAATGGCCAAAGTGAATAAGGGACATGTATTAACGGAACATGAACCCCGTGAGATATGTATTAACGGAACACAGTCTCAACTCGGAGACAGGTATTAACGGAACCTGATCTCAAATAAGGGACATGTATTAACGGAACATGAGCCCCATGAGATGTGTATTAACGGAACACAGTCTCAACTCGGAGACAGGTATTAACGGAACCTGATCTCATATAAGGGACATGTATTAACGGAACATGAACCCCATGAGATGTGTATTAACGGAACACAGTCTCAACTCGGAGACAGGTATTAACGGAACCTGATCTCATATAAGGGACAGGTATTAACGGAACCTGATCTCATATAAGAGATGTGTATTAACGGGACATGATCTCAAGGCGGAATCAAGGGGACAGGTATTAACGGAACCTGATCTCGAATTAAATGTAAGAGATACGGTATCACTGGAGCCTATCTCACATTGTCGGATATAAGGGACAGGTATTAACGGAACCTTATCTCATTTGTTAAGTATAAAAGACATGTACTAACGAGACATTATCTCAATCGGAAACTAAGGAGATGCATAGTAATAGAACACAGTCTCAACTCGGATTAAAAGAGATGTGCATTAACGGAGCATAATCTCAATTGGAATTAGAAAAGACATGTGACAAAGAGACATGCTCCACGACTATAGTAGAAAATGTAAATTGGGAATGAGGAAAAAGAAATTACGAGAAACCAATCAAGGAAATAGAAGGAATCAATAAAATAAATGATGAGAAAACACCCGTGCACGGAAAAGGGAGTATATCTTATGAAAGCGACAGCAGCTAACGACATTGAAAATAAAAGATTAGGAAAATGGAAAACGAAGTAACTGATGACAACGATTGATGAGAAATAACGAAAATAAGGAAAATGGACCAAGAAAACGAAAGGTTAAAACAAAAGACGAAACTAAGAACCAGAAGAGATTGAAACAAAAGAAAAATAAGTAAAATGGTTAAAGATAAGGAAGGAAAGGGGAAAAATAAAACTATATAAAGATAAAATAAAAAGGAATGCGAAGCGTATTACGAATTAAAATAAAATAAGGCGGGTAATAGAACTCGGGAAACGGCGTGGTCGGGCGAATTGTTAAAAATAAATAATTATTACGACTATATAGATAATTGTTACTACCCCACATAGATAATTAAAAATCGACGCAAAACAAAATCAAAGAGATAAAGAATACTGATGGGAATTATAATAAAAAATGTGACGAAGCCTGGGGAATACGAATTATCATAAGTACGAGTAATATAACCGAGATAATTCTGAGAAACAGACAATATGGGAATCCTGAGGAACGAGTATAAGTTAATATCGATAAAAAGACAAATGAGTAAAGAAAATCTAGATGAAATAAAAGATGGTTAAACGCAATAATAAAATAAAAACCGTTGGTTGGAATTAAAATTAATAACGCAAGAAAAACGAACAGTAAAATGCAGTAACGATGCAAGATAATCACGAGCACAAGGCATCATCCTGAACGAATCTAAAAACCTCATTGATCCGACGGTAAAGGAAATATATTTCCCATCAGTCCTTTGAATTATTTTCGTAATTTTAAGAGCTACCGTCCCCTCCCGTGGAGTTTGCGCGCGCAATCTAGTCGAGTTTGGTGCTTTCTGGCAAAAATTGAAAATCGGAATTTTTTTTTCAATAGTTTGCGCATCTATTTATTTTGCGTGCGCAATCTATTCAAATTTGTGTTTATTTTTTTAAATAAAAAAAATCAATCGATTATTAATTTTTGAACAGTGTTGGAAAAAGTAAGTGACAAATTAAATTAATCAGTGACGATAATGATCCGATGGGGTATAAGTTTTGGAAACCATACGCTGTTGTTGGTAGGAAAAATACAGCCTGGCGATGAAATTTCAAGATTCTCGGTAATTAATTGAAACTTTTAATAGTTTCCGGAAGTTCTGATAAAATTTTCAAACATTTGATGAAATTCAGAAGATTTTATGAAATTTCAAAGTTGGTAATTGAATTTCTATAAGTTATTGTTATTTTATAAATTTATGAACTTTAGATAGTTTTGTAGAATTTCTGAGAAAGTTTGTGAATATTTTAAGAACTTTCGAGTTATTCAGAAAATTTTATATAAAATATTCATAACTTCATTAAAATTTTTCATTTTCAGGCAAAATGAGTACACACAAGTCTCATCACACTAAAAAGCAATACAGTGTAAAAGAGAAATTGGGGGTTTTGGATGAAATCAAAACTAAATCCATTCGTGCTACAGGAAAAGCTCACAACATTCCCGAATCCAACATTCGAAAATGGAAACAACAAGAAAAAGTACCGAGAGCTTTGTTTCAAAACAACGACATCAAAGTAAGAGAACGCAAACGATTGATTGGCTGTGGAAAAAAGTCACAATTTGAAAATTTGGAGCAATTATTATATGAATTTGTTATTGATCGCAACAAGCTGGGTTTAGTCGTTAAGTCTAAATACATACAAATTCATGCAAAAACTTTGAGAGATGATTATGTAGAAGATATAAACCTGACACTAAACGAAGAAGATTTGGACGAGGATCTGAAAAAAGAATTGAATCTTAAAAAAACAGAATTCCAAAATTTCAAAGCATCTGACTCATGGTGCGCAAACTTAAAAAAAAGATTTAATTTGGTGAGAAGAACTCAGACGGGATGTCTAAAACTTCCTGAAAACTTTCAAGAAATTTCCTGTGACTACGTTGCAGAAGCTCGAGAGATAATAATTAAACACAAAGTGAAGCCTGCAAACGTTCTCAATTTCCATCAAATTCCTCGTCTTTTTGAACACGAGCCATCAAATACAATTGCAATCAAAGGTAACAAGGAAGTTTTTCTAAAAAAATCTTCCACATCCCACAAAAAATTCACTTACACTCCGACAATTAATGCAAAGGGTGAGTTCGTCAATCAACACTTGTTGTTTTCTAAATTGAAAAACGCCCCAAAAGTTAGTCCAGGATTTTAGGTTGACGTGAATCTAACAGGCATGTGAAGCGAGGATCTTTTAAAAAAATATTTGAGAGAAATCATCCTAATGAGACCTGCCACAGCAATTTTCAAGCAAGCAACGTTGTTGATTTTGGACAGTTACCCAGTCCACGTAAAAGTTGTGAACGAACTTAGAGATAAATATGTTGGGTTTTGGATTATTTCAAGTCGGTTCTCTCTGACTCCTGGTGTTCTTTAAATTAAAACAATGAACGACCCAACGTATATTGAAACAACAGGTTCACAATTTATTATCACGCTACAATGACCAATCAAAGTTTATACGATTCTCTGCTCGGCGTTGATGCTTTGCAAACAAACAATATTCACCTTTTGATCCTTTAGTTCTGTTGACTCTCGTTTTCCTCGGTTTCTGTTTGGTTTGATCCCTTTTCCCTTTCCGTATTCTTAATTCTATTTCTTCTTTTCCCTACTTCCCTAATTCGTTTACCACTTTTCCTACAGTCTGATTCTTCGAACCCTAGCTGAGGCAGAATGCCGATTTTCTCTGATTTTCCCTTTGCTTATATACTCCTCGAAATCAGGATGACAAATGGTTATTGCCGAGCCAATCTTTCGTTTGACATTTTCTCCTACGTGTTTGCTTCGGCTGTCATCCATAATGGTCCAACGAATCCAGATAATTAATGGCCCTACCGGTCTTCCTAGGTGCGCTATCTTCTCCTTACTCTTTTCCCATTAATCATTGTGTCAAGCTAATGGGCCCAAATCTTCCTTTTGTTTGCCTTTCTTCTTGTTTACCCAGCTCGGGTTTCCTTCATCTCTCGGGTTCTCCATTGGCTCGGGTTTCCCATTAGCTCGGGTTTTCCATTAGCCAATTAATTAATTAATTAACGTTTTCTGTTTTCATACATTTGAATGTTTTTCAACCCTTTCTAACCCTTTTCTGATAAATCCCTAACCGTCATCTTGTTGACCATTAGCTAATCTATAACTATCCCGTTTTTCCCATTCGATTTCGATGATTTTTCCATTTATTGATTTTTCTCGGATTTCCGGATTCTCGCCTTTCGTAATTGCTTTTTGCATTTTCTAATACTGTTTCCATCGCACTTTCCTTTACTATTAATTCTGTGCACGATCCCGCTTTTATTTGCCTTTTTTCTTCGCTTACTTTCCATTTGAATTATTATCCTAAATTTTGTTTAAATTTTTAATTTTAATTTACAGACCTCAACATATCTCCCCCTTAAAAAATTTTTTCGTCCTCGAAATCTATGTTTTGCTGTGATTATGTATTATTATTATTATTAATACTACCCTTATTATTATTATTATTATTATTATTATTATTCTTATTATTATTATTATTATTATTATTATTATTATTATTATTATTATTATTATTATTATTATTTCCCACTAGCCGGATAGATTCCTAAAATAATCAGCCAATCAAATCTCAGTATGTGTGTAAAGCAATTATTATTATTATTTCCCACTATCCGGATAGATTCCTAAAATAATCAGCCAATCAAATCTCAGTATGTGTGTAAAGCAATTCACATTTCAATATCGTGGATAAAATCTATCATTAGGTTTTATTTTAGATTTTATAATATATCAATTGACCAAATTTTATCACAATTTCAATTGTGGATAATAATTTTTTCAATTCCATGAGTAATAAGCTAATTTTACATTTTGATGCTCGCAACACTTTGTTCGTGTCGGATTTTAATTCCCGTTTTACGACAGAAAAAGCGCTCAATACTTATATTTCCGGTTTGGCATGGGGTTAGTATAATGTTTATTGAACTTATTTTTTTTTTATTAAAAAATATTTTTTTTTAATCTTAATGTAATAATAATTGAAATATTGAGATATGTCGTGTTATAAAATTTCACCTAAATTCGAGCTATTCACACCTGATTTGCAAATTTGTACAAAAGAAAGATAGAATTGAATACACTATTTAAATTTTAGACATTGTCATCTCATTATGCGTATTAATATTGGAAAATAAAATAATAAAATAAATATTCTAATTAATGAATATAAATTTATTTTGTGATAAAAACAAATATTGAACATAAGAATTTATCATCATATTTTCGTTAAAGTTTCAAAAATGATGAAATAATTGTAAATTAAAGTTTATTTGTCATAAAATTATTGAAAGAATATTCGCACAGTAATATTTATTTATATAAATTAAATAGTAAATCGATAAATGACAACTAGGAATATACTAGATAGGCAGTAAACAAGTTATGCACAGGGTAGGAAATCAAATCCCTGATTGGATCATATTTTGCATCGATAAATGACAACTAGGTCGGCATGTAATAAAAGGCAAAGACTATTTAAGGAAATTTGTTCGATTCGTGGCCATTTTGTACTATTTTAAAGTTAGAACGAATTTTTAACAAATTATTAATAATGGTGGTAATTTATATGATTAATTTTTTTAAATAAATGTTATCTAGAGAGAATGCATTAGCATACATGTGGGTCAAGCTGGAGTTCAAATGGGTAATGCTTGCTGGGAGTTGTATGGTCTGGAACACGGTATACAACCAGATGGACAGATGCCTAGTGATAAAACTGTTGGAGGAGGTGATGATTCTTTTAACACTTTCTTCAGTGAAACAGGGACTGGGAAGCACGTCCCACGCGCGGTTTTCATTGATCTAGAACCTACAGTAGTTGGTAAAGTTATTCTTAAATGTATTAAACTAACTAAAATATTAGACGAAGTAAGAACTGGTACATAAGTGATTAGTCGTAATATCGTTTCTTTAGCTATATTTTTAAAACATTTATTTAATTTAGAAATAGATGAAGCCAAATCGAAACTAAAGTCAGCCAAAGTCATTTTCGTTTTGGGTTAGTTTTTACACTTGAAATTATTTGGAATTAATTCGTCTTTAATTTTTTATAAATTTCACAGTTTCAAATTTAAATTGTTAATATGGTCCGGGAAGTGGAAAAGGAAGGTGTGCGGTTGCTATGTGCTGCTATGTGTTGCTATAGTCGTGTTGTAAAGACGATCAATTAATTGATTTTTAAAAATAAATCTCGTTAATATTAATCAAATCTAGGTGGTCCGGGAAGTGGAAAAGGAACCCAATGTGAAAAAATAGTTAATAAATATGGTTTTAATCATTTGTCCAGCGGTGACTTATTACGAGAAGAAGTAGAATCAGGCTCAGAAAGAGGAAATAAACTTAAAGAAATAATGGAAAAAGGAGAACTTGTTTCATTAGTAAGATATTTAATTTAATTTATGATTCTTAATGGAAAAAGGAGAACTTGTTTCATTAGTAAGATATTTAATTTAATTTATGATTCTAACTTATTGTATTAATTCTAATAAATTACAATTTAAGTCTTGAGTAATATTATTCGCTGCAATATTAGTTTAAATTCTTTACTTTTAGAAATTTCAGCTTAGATTTTGTTCAGTTTTTTAAATATTTTTTTTTTTGGACGATTTAAAACATTTATAAACAATGTATATTGTACGGTAATACTTTTATACTGAAATTGTCAGTTACTTTGTTGTTAGTGGCATACCTAGAGTAAATGACGCCTATGGCAAACACCGATCTTGCGCCCTCTCCGATGATAGGTTACGTTTTATTTTCTAAAAAATACTTTAGAATTGGGTAAAATAATCACACAAGTTAAATATATTAACACTTTTAATTGCATTTCTATTTTTTTTTCTTTCATCATTATTACCATTATTATTAATATTATGATTTTAAAAAGTTAATCTCCCCCGCACCGACCGACTCATGATATCACTTTGTTTACTCAGCCTGATAAGGTATCTGCGATGAACATTAATATTCCGAATGAATTTTTACTTATCCTGCGGTTTTTGACGTAGCCGATACTGATAGGCTCTATAATTAATTACCCTGTGGTTTCTTAACGTAGCCCGTGCTGATAAGCTTTCTAATTAATTACCCTGTGGTTTCTTAACGTAGCCTGTACTGTTAAGCGTTCTATATAAGTGTCTGATTTACCACTTTTCGTTAGTTTTGTCTTGCCAATCTTGAAGTAAGCATTTTATATTTTATTTTTCTTTTTCATATTTTTTTTTGAATTTTAGTAACGCCATCCCTCAATTACTATGGACGTAAGTGATTACTTGTCTTTTGTTATTTTTTGTTTTTGTGATTCTTTTTACCATGCTGTCCTCAACTACCCTCATAGTAACCGAACACTTGCAATCGCTGTCCAGGGTAGCCAAACCCCGGTGATTGCAAGTGCTCGTGTTGCTTATTAAATTAACTTATTGATGCTTATTAAATTAACTTATTTACTGTTTAATTTTAGTTCGTTAATTTGTTTATGCAACTACCTGTACCACACTCATGTGTTGGGTCATATATTTTTGATTTTCTGATTTTGTATTTATACTAAAAGCAAACCTCTAATTACAGCTACTCGTATTTTTCTGACAATTTTAGCCGTATTTATACTTATTAATTTATTACGTAATTCTTAAAATCAATTACTTCCCTGCACTAATTATTTGTCGAGGGCGCCATGGTACGGAGTTTTACACAGTATTTATTTCATTTTTCTTTTCAACCCTTACTATTTTAGGCTGTCCCAGAACCTAAGTTTGAGCATCTCGATGTTATGCAATGGTTATTTGACTGCCATACTACCAGGTTTTTTTAATTTCTTTTTCAGGGTCCCTTTGCCACCGCGCCGAAAGGGATTGAAACGTACCTTTGCCTGTGTGGATACAGGCAGTAGGTTTGAAGGACGCCCGCCTTGCAATGTACGCAGGGAATGGGACTGTGGCATCCAAAGTCCCGTTCTGTTGGACTCTGATGACGAATAAATGTTCAGCATACCTTTGTTTTTAATTTATGCTAGAAAGTGTGGGGTAATTGTGTCCCTCTTCGCGATTAGTTTTTGTTACTACTAATGTGAAATTATTCCTTACTTATTTATAATTTTGTTCTCTCGCCCCAGTAGGTTACCCATTGTTATATAGTTATGCTAATTCATTCATTACTACTCAGCCCTTTAATATTATTTATTTCTAATGTTCATTTAAGGTATCATTTCATTATTTGCAACATTTATTTGAGTTATTCTATTTGCTTTTGTTCATTTTTATCTATTATTCATTTATTTAATTTATCACTTTTTTTAATTATTTATTTATATCAATTTGTCTATTCATTTGATTATTTACTTGGTAATTTACTTATTTTTATTTAAACTATTATTTATCACTGCCAATTATTTCTTTATATCAATTTGTTTATTTATTTGATTATTTGTTAATTTACTTATATTTATTTACTATTATTTTTTTTTTCTCGAGGACGAAAAAACACTAACGGGTCCGTTTAAATAATTTATTTTTTTAGTCTAATTGATTTATCTCACCATCGTCTTCCGATTCCTCTATTTCTTCTACTCTCATTCGAAACATCGCGAAATCGGCCTCGTGTTGAAACAATAAGATTTCCAAACGGTCCAACCGCCTTTTCAGACGGAAGTTTTCTTCCTCCAAATCTGTTATTCTGCCCTGCATGCTACGAAACTTTTGCTTTAGTTCTTGCGTACTTGTTTTACACTCTTTGCATGACATCTCCGAGGCTTCTTGCATTCTCTGAAATTAAATGATAGTAATTTTTTTTTGTATCACTCTCTATTCGCAAAGCATCAACACCTCGCTTCGAATCTCAAACAAATTACACCGTTCATCCTATGGTACTTATAAAACATGCACATTGTTAATATAAATGTAATATATTTTTATACTCTATTCATGCAGATCACAATTTATAGTCTTGTCTCATAATATGAATATGATGGTGGTTGAAGGATAGTTAGTTGTCTCTCCTTTACACATATCAAAATGGTGATGATTATGAATGTTATTGATAAGATGAGAAAACCTGTTATTAAAATGTAAATGAGATATTCACAATAGTTGACTGTCAAATCCGAATTTATCCTCATTAGTTTATTTGAGTTAGGTTTTGTCGTCTCTTGGGTCGGTAATTGGAAAGGTGATGTGGTTGTATCTGATTTTCGTTTCGATTCATTGATTGTCTTGACTTCCACGAAAACTGTTTGCCATCGCCTGGTTCGGTTATCCATCGCTGATATTTAACTGTTAATTCCCATGCCGTCTCTAAATCAGAAGTGTAAAGTGTAAAAAAATGATTACCGGCATCTAATATAGTCAGGGTTTTTTGTTTGTAGATAATAACAACTCTTTCATCATTTCCTGATTTTCTATATATCGTTACCGGTCCATTTCCAACACTCAGGGTTATACGATTTGACTCGTCTCTGAGATAGATAGACTGGGTCTCACTCTTCAATCGTGACCATTGGTTTCTCACTACCGTTCCATTTTCGAGGCATATGTTCTCGTAGTAGTTTGCATTAACTGAATAATTTTGATTCATTTTCAATTTCTCGTAGCGGATAACTGATTTTCGCGAGTTAAGGGTGTTGACATTTAACCCTTGAAATGTGATTCGCACTTTCACCAAGTCCACTGGCTTCCAATATATATTGATTCCATTTATCTCTGGTTCTATTTCGATCAAGTTTCGCATCTCTTTTGTGTGCACTTCTATCGGAATTTGCGTGTACCACTTTGACATGTTCTGTCTCAACAGCCATTGGTATTTGAAATTTGGCTTTAACTTTCGTACCGCAAATATATCTTTATCATAATTCAGTTCTACCACTGGTGCCGTATTGTCTAGTAAATCAATAATTTCTATTTGGTCTGCGATCTCGCATGTACAGCTCCATACTATATTTGTTAGAGTGGAATATATATGTATTTTCTCCATTCCTCGGATTTTGCTTACCGCATATGGTAAGTCAATCTTTTTGCCGCTCGCAACTGTTACTAACATCAGCATTATTGCTACATATAATATCTTATTGATGTAGCTGACTGGTGTTGGATTTTTCGTGAATTTCTGTTTCAATTTTGTTTGACCCGTTACTTTATTCTGCTTGGACCTTAAGGGGTATCTAGATTCATCTTCCTCTGGCACTAGTTTACATCGATTTGCATGCACAATCATCGGGTTAGCCTTTTTACTCCTGAATGGTAATAACTTCAAATTGGTTTCGGTGGTGTCGCACACTTTGTAGGGTCCTTTAAATGGTCTTTGCAATTTAGGCGATAAACCTTTGAGAGGTTCCGGCCTGTTCAGATACACTAGATCTCCAATCTTTATGCCATGCGCATGTGCTTTTTTATCGTAGGTTTCTTTATATTTCTCTTGGTTATGCTTTATTGTCAAACCGGCTTTAGTCCATACTGACTGCAATTTTTCTTGCATCAATGCTTTATAATCGGGTATCTCCATATATTGAGAAATTGGTGGTTGGAATTTGAGATCAATCGGCATATTATTTTTCCTTAAATACATCAAGTAAAAAGGGGTCTCTCCTGTACTTTGATTTACTGCATTTCTGTAGGCAAATAGACACGGCTTTATGAAGTCGTCCCAATCTTTCTGTTTTCGATTCACATATGACGAGATCATATTTATCAGTGTCCCATTAAATCGTTCCACTAATCCATCAGTTTGTGGATGATATGGTGACGTATTCAATTTCCAAATTCCAAATAGGTCTGTGATTGATTTGAACATTTCGCTTTGAAAGTTCTTTCCTTGATCAGTTAACAATTTCTTTGGAGTACCATAGCGAAATATTATGTTTTCCACAAATATTCTAGCAATCGTGTCTGCTTTTTGGTTTGGAATAGCGTATGCTTCTGGCCATTTGGTAAAATAGTCACAAAAAACAACAATGTATTTGTTTCCTTTTGTTGTTTCCGGTAATGGTCCCAGAATATCCATTGCCGTCATCTCCATTGGTGCTGCGGGTACTGGCATCGGTTTTAATGGTACTTTAATCTTTTTACCAGTATTTCTGCGGGTGATGCATACTTTGCAACTGTTACACCAATTTTTCACGTCTTGTTCCATTGTTGGCCAAAAGTATTTCAATTTTAATCTCGATAGCGTCTTGCGCGTTGACAAATGACCTCCCAACGCTCCATCATGATACTGCATCAGTAATGCGTCTCTGTGCTTGGCTGGTATAATAATTAATGCTTCCCCATTTTTCCAAAATTTAAGTATTCCATTATGAATTACATATTTGCTGTTTGCATCTGTAAGTCGTTTCCAGTCTTGTTCTTTTCTTATTTTGACCGCTTGTTCCATAAATTGTTTTAATTCACTATCGTTTTCCTGATCATTTTGAAGTTCAGACATATTATTAACAGCTTTGATTGCAACGAATATAGTAGCTTCCACTTTTTCAGGTGTCCCCTCACTATTATTTTCTGGGATTCTTGACATTGCATCTGCGTTCGCGTTAGCTTTACCTGTCCGATATTTAATCTCAAAGTCGTATTCTTGGAGGGCAATCGACCATCGTATTAATTTACTGGCTGAATCTCTGTGTTTCATTAACCACTGTAATGGATTATGATCTGTATAAACAGTAAATTTTCTGCCCAATAAATATTGTCTAAAAGTAGTAATTCCATACACTAACGCTAACGTTTCCTTTTCAATCGTTGAGTAGTTTTTCTCGTGAGGCCTCAGTGATCGACTTGCATAGGCTATTACGTGGTCCTTTTCACCTTCAAATTTTTGTCCTAACACCGCACCCAATGCAACGTTGCTTGCATCCGTCATCAAGATAGATTGTTTTGTAAAATCTGGACATCTTAATATAGGAGTTGTTACTAATTTCTCTTTTAATGTATTGAAAGCGTTTTGTTGCATTTGTCCCCAAATAAATTTATTGTTTTTCTTTAGTAACGTATTCAATGGTTGTGCGATGTGAGAGAAATCTTTTATAAATTTTCTGTAATAGCTCGCCAAACCTAAAAATTGTCTAACCTCATCGGCATCTTTTGGTACTGGGTACTCTTCCACTTTTTTGATGTTATCTGGATTAGTTTGTAACCCTCGCCGTGATATTATATGTCCTACATAAATCACTTCTGCTTTGCCCCATTCACATTTCGATGGTTTGATTTTTAATTTTGCACTTTTGAGCCGTTTAAATACAGTTTCTACATCTTTCAAGTGTTCTTCGAACTCATTTGAAAATATTATTATATCGTCGATATATACCAATGCATGTCGAATACCTCGTAACACATAATTCATTCCTCGTTGGAATGTAGCTGGGGCTCCTGTTAATCCAAATGGTAACACATTGAACTCATACAGTCCTTTGCCATCCGAGAACGCCGTCTTTCCTCTATCTTCCTCTTTTACCCTAAATTGATTGTACCCTTTGTTTAAATCAATAACTGTGAAATATCGTGCCTCTCCCATTTGATCGAACATTTCTTGGGGTACTGGAATTGGATAAGTGTCTTTCCTCGTAACTTGATTTAGCTTCCGATAATCTACGCAAAATCGTAAGTCTCCATCTTTTTTCTTAACTATCACTATTGATGAGGAGAATGGTGACGCACTATCTCGAATTATTCCAAATTCCTTCATTGCTGTAATCTGTCTATCACTTTCATCTTGATGAACGTAGGGGATTCTGTATGGCTTTATTTTTATTGGAGTTTCGTCTAATAACGGTATTTCATGCTCAATTACATTGGTTAGACCTAAATCATATTCGTGTTTGGCAAAGATATCTCGGTATTTTCTCAGCAGTTTTGTGAATTCCTTTTTCTGCATCTCATTTAAATCATTGCTTACCACTTCAGGCTCCTTGTACACCTTGACGTTTCTTGGTATTTTACAATTTGTTTCAACAGACATTTTCGATAATTTTCCCAATTTTGTTTTTGGGTGTAGCTGAACCGGTTTCTTACTGCTATTCGTTATATGGACTGGTACTATCTGATTTTCCACTTTGACAACTTCGTCACATATCGGTAAATCATATTTTTCGACTAGCGTTTGATTTGGTTCGAATATAAAATCACCATTATCCACACTCATGGTATTTGCACAATATACCATCTCCGATTGTGGTGGTATTGTCAATGTCTGATTCACAAACACTTCACCGGCCCTGTGAATTATTTTTCCTGTTTCTCCTGCTATCAACTTACCAGTCTTTAAATCAAGTGAGACTCCGTCCAGCTGCTCTAATATATCCATACCGATCAGACATCGTACTGGGCTTCCCTTCATTATGAGCGCATTGTGCGCTATTATTCGGTCTCCAATATGGAATATGACGTTAAGTTGTCCAATTATGTTTAATTCATTTTTTGATAATGACCTCACTATTTCGTCGGTAGGCTTTATTTGCATTTTCTCCTTCACGTTTAATACATTTTCCGATATTATTGTGTGACTAGATCCCGAATCAACCAAAGCTTCTACTTTATGTTTGTTCATTTGTATAAATATTCGGGTTGCTTTCCTCTTTTTGTTAATGTCATCATTGAGTAGTTGCATGGTAAGCCTAACATATTCTTTCTCTCGATCTCTGCGCTAGAAGGCTCGATTCTCTCTCCTACCATTCCTTCACATTGTAATGCAATATTTTCTACTGGTTTCATCTCTCGTAATCGATCAACTGGATATACTGGTGCTGGTTGCATAAACGATTTTGGTATACACAATTTTGTAAACGTGTCTACGCTACTCGCATTTAACAGTGGCTCTTTTAAGATTTGATAGGTTCTCAACGCTTCTTTATTCATTCCACTTAGTTCTTGATTGTCAACATATAACGGTGCACTATCACCCTCGTTGTCATTGTCATTATTCTCGTCCCTTGAAGGGGTTGTACTAGCGTAGCTCACCTTTTTCTTCTTTAATATTCGCGCTTTGAGTATCTCCAACTCCTGATATTGATGATGAGTAATGAAGAATCTAGCCAATAATGGTATGCAACCAATTACTAATTTCCACGACCAACCTGTGATCGCGTATAATCTGTGTGTTGATAGGACCTGCGATATTATTACTTTGATTACAACACATATTACATAAATTCCAATCAATCCGGCACATGCTTGTCCAATGAACATAAACTTTCCCCAGATCTTTTTCATTGTATTATACGTCGCTTTCTTGTAATGATCTGGAGTTAACAAATACTCGTAATTTACCTTCCCACTTCCGCTTGGGAGAATTGTATCTACCATCTCCATTATTACTCTTTCTTTCTTTGATGGAAATAACAAGTTTCTGCGGGCTTCCTCAATGTCTTCGTTCGAGTAAATTCCACTTTGCGATAATTTCTCTAATGACGTAAAATTTACCAGATATTGTAATTCTGTCAATTCTAAGTTTTCCGGTGTCTTTACTTCTCGATGATCTGGTAATGCAATCCAAGATTCTGGTGTTAGTCTGTATAGTGGTGCCAACAATCTATTACACTGTAATACTTTCGGTTTCACGTCCTCTTCCAGTAAGATTCGTGTTACAGGCTCCATAAATCGCAACTTTCCATTTAAATTCACTGGTAACTCGTTGGTGCATTGGTCATACTTTGTCAGTTTAACTGGTACCGCTTTACATTTATAGCTATATAGTGCTTCACCGAAAATTCTGGCAAACACCCCATTTTCTGCAATTAACATTGGTGCTACCAAATTAGGATTGGTTATAGCCATTGCCATCCGATTTCGGAGTATTTCTTTGTTGAGATTGCAATCATTTATAATAACTTCTCGGTACACATTTTCAACAGTATTTTGACCAAAGTGAAATAAATAATCTATTTTGTTATTAAAGTAATTTGTCAACTTGATATCTCCGGCATGTATGTTTGTTTGGGCCTCTATAATAATTTTCTGAGATACATATATACCTTTATAATTTGTCTCATAGACATTTTGTCCACACTTTGTTTTAGTTTCTTTTCTCAGGAATCGCATCCCGTCTTCCTCTGAGGTTGACATTAACACTGTTGGAGTATCTTTCATCCGTAGAGGTGTGATTCTTGTTGTTGTACTCGTTGCTGGATCCATTCTTATTTTCTCGGGCTTTTCCCTGATCTGTTCTCCCGTTATTTCTTTAAAACTCATTGACTTCAATTGCACTAAATTGCACTTTTTGGTATCGACATCGTACACCAAAATTGATTCTCCTGTCTGACAGCTAGATTGTTTCATGTTGCAGAATGGATGTGTTTGTAGTTTACCGGTATCATCATCAAATGATCCATCAAATTCTCTTAATTCTGACATGTACTCTTCTACAACCACGGCTTTGTCAATTATAGCATCGTCTACTTTGTATGGCTCTCCTTGGCAATCACCATTCGACTTTATTATCCCTCGCACGGTTACAGTCTCACGGATTTTGTGGTTAAGCTTTGCTTGTAGTTTGATATCTGCATTAATTTTCAACTGTCCTGTTTGAAAGGCTGCCAAACAATTCTCCGGAATTATTTCTAACGGTCTAGGTATCGATTGCATTTTCACCATCGATGAGTGGCTCCATTTTCCACAATAAAATACAAAAGTAGTTCGTTTCACTGTACACTCTCTCACCTTTGATCTTCGAAACCCCGATTCTTGATATACATGATATTTTACTGGATTTGTCACTTTAAATTTTACTGGGTATGCATCCGAACACTCTGCTACGTTTACCAACGAGTATACTCTTCCCATTTCGGTTTGGGAGCAGTCATATGCCACCAATGAATTCGTCGTATTTATTATTCCCAATAACATAATAATAGAAATCATCAACCATGGAAATGCAAGTTTTCCCTTTTTCCTCACTGTCTCTGTTTTTGGGCTCTCAGCCTTTTGTATTAACTCTTCCCATCCGCCATTGTTTGCGATCCACTTCATCAAATATTTATTCGTCATTTCAGTAGCTTTCTTTATCAATGATTTTGAATTGTCACTTTCCAGATAACCATAAGTACCAATCTCCAATATTATATAGGCTAGCACTGTCAATATTACATCTCGATCTAACTCAGTTCGTGTTAAGTCCTCAATTACTGCTTCCTCACAAAATTCCTTTTCTTCATAATTTCTTTTAATTATCGACGGTAATCTCCTCTTTAATTCCGTTGCCAATCTTTTTACAACTCTTTTCTCCCCTCCGAAATATCATCTTCTGTTTCAGTTTCATCTAACAAATACAATTCCGTTACTAAACTTTTTAATATTCGCTCAGTTTCGCTTGATTCATCTAAACGCTCAGTTTCGCTTGATTCCTCTAAACTCAAAGATTCAATTTCCGCATCATTCTGTTTTATCCCACATATCGCAATGTCATTTTTCGTCTCAACAAAGTTCTCTTCACTTTTCATCTCATCTATGCTCGGTAGTATCCTATTATCGGTGCTCCTTTCCTCAACATCCCTTGTAACTTCATTTTCTGATCTCATTTCCTCATTTTCCATTGTTTCTAATCTCTGCAATTCATTAATTTCTTGATCAATTTCTCCTGGGTCATCTACAACTTCAGTTTTAATCTCTACATTATCATTGTCCACTTCCTCATACAGAGGCCAAAACGGTACTATTACTGCATCTTCTTCCATTTCACCACTTTGTTTTGTTGCGTACACCTTACTAATACAATTTGGGTTACATCCGTAGTTTAACAAATATTCGTCATCATCCAATTCTCGTCCTTTGAACGTCAACACGATAATTCCGTCATTACCTAATATCTCCGCTGCTTTTTTGTCGTATTTTCTTTGCTTTTACACTCCAATGTTCCTGATAATATTCAATCCTTTGATCCGCAATATTTAACGCTATTATCAAAGACTTCGCACTATCGTCTGCCGCCTCATAATCATGTCCTAGTTTTCGAATTACCTCTTTTAACTTTGCCTGATAACTCGTCGGTTTATTCGTATACGGTACGATGCATTCAAACAACCCTTCTTTCATGTCTCGATCCATTTCGATGCTCATTATGAAGTCGATACTCGCATTAATTTTATCTCTATTCCCTGCATACAGGGTATCCTGTAAATCTGCTAGAATCTTTTCCCAATTTTGTCTGTCTGAATTCGAAGTATTAACAGCATTAACAACTTTTACTTTATTTTTCCAGCCTGGTATCAGACCGCAATCTACTAAGTACTCCTCGTCTTCCAGACATCGATTCTCAAATTTTAGTTGCACTTGCCATCCACTGTATTGACGCAGTATTCGCTCCTTTAGGTCTTTGATTTGTCCGTAGGCCTTTACACGGAATTGGCACTTCACATTATCAAGTCCCGTCGTTTCCACTATGATATCATCTAAATCCCTTGTTGACCGCAAAGCCTTGCCAAACTTTTGCATTTGCTTAAGTATCTCATCATCTCTGTTTCCTTTGAATAACTTTGCACATAAATTTATGGCTCTCTTTAGTTCGCTTTGGGTTAGTGACATCACACTGAGTTCTGCGATCCATCGTTTCAACTGGGAGTTGTCAGTTTCCATTTTCTCAAGCAATTTTTCAACTCGGGCTAACAGTGCAGTCGGATTCTCATCTGATGCGATCTTTCGCACTTTCGGGGCAGGTTTTCCCTCACCTTCTGACACGGTTCCAATTATCATATGAGATTCAGTTTCTTCATCTGATTCGAATTTAGCCACTAGTTTGTTCAGCTTCTGTCGCATTTCTCGAAATTCCTTTTCCATTTTGTCTTGAAATTCCTCTCTCTGAGCATATGTCATGTTACTGGTGTTTGGCATATCTTCTTGGAATCTGATTGATTTCTTTAAAATAGGTCTGCTGAATCTCTCTGAGTTCCTTGGGCATGATCGCGCCATGTGGCCGTATCCCTTGCACGAATGACATTGTATCTGTCCATTTGTATTCACTTTGTCCCTTTGTGGTGAAGGTGACGCTGACGATGATCTTGATCTGGTAAAACAGTTTCTGCTAATATGCCCTTTCTTTCCGCATCGATAGCATTCGACATCACTGCTGATCCTTTTGTTCTCTGTGAATCTCTTGTTAGGGCTGGGATTTTTCCCATATTTGAACCAACATTGATTTGAGTAGTGTCCAGACTTTTTGCAATGTTCGCATTGAGGATTATTTACCTGTCCATTTGATTGTACACTCATCGCTGATCTACCGGCTTGAAATCTAGTATTTGGTCTTAAAATTGGACTACTGATTTGATTTATTTTCTTTTCATCCCATGGTGCTCTCACAGGCGTAATTGACCGCTCACGTCTCTCCACATTAACTCCAAAAGCATCTGATCTTTTTGCACTTTTTAAATTCAGCTCTATCTTCATGGCTTTCTTCACGAGCTCATCGAAATTGGAAAAATCCACATAACATAGGGCCTTTTTGATTTCGGAGTGGACTCCGGTTATAAACTGATCTTCTAACAGCTCTTTAACCTGCTTGGCCATATCTGCTTGATCGGGTTTGACTTCGAAGGCTTTATCTGCTAAAGTGGTCAGATGATAAGCAAACTCACTGACCGATTCATCTGGACCTTGAACTCGATTATAAAATTTCTGTCGCATGATTCTTTTGATATCTCCACCAACCAGTTTCAGTGCCATTGCATCCTTTAATTTTGTCCAATCATTGCCAACATTTCGTTTGTCGACTTGCTGCCAGGCTTCTCTTGCCGCACCCTTCAGATAGAGTGGGAATCTCTGAACCATAATGGCTTGTGTCCATCCGTATGCTGAGGCGTACATATAATAATCTCCCATGAAATCTGCAAATTCAACAGGGTCTCCCCATATTGATTGACGGGTAATTTCTGACAACTTGCGAAATCAATCATCTCTCTATTGAGAGGCATAACAGCATTATCATTTGCCATTTGGACTTGTTTCTGACTTCTGAGGTTGTATCGGTTCACTTTGAGCTAAACTTCAAGCGTTAAACAATAATTTAAAATTACTTTTCAACTTCTTTTAAATCTCCCAATAATAGCCTTTTATAATCTCGTTAACACTATTTTCAAACTTCTAAGCCGACTTTCACTCACGTCAGTACTAATTCTTTTTATAATTCCTTTTTCACTAGCTTCCAATAATTTCCCTCCGACTTTCAATCACGTCGGTACTATTTTTTTCAATAATTATTTTTTCACCTACTTTCAATAATTTTCCGCCGACTTTCAATCACGTCGGGCTCACCAGAATATATGTTGGGTTTTGGATTATTTCAAGTCGGTTCTCTCTGACTCCTGGTGTTCTTTAAATTAAAACAATGAACGACCCAACGTATATTGAAACAACAGGTTCACAATTTATTATCACGCTACAATGACCAATCAAAGTTTATACGATTCTCTGCTCGGCGTTGATGCTTTGCAAACAAACAATATTCACCTTTTGATTCTTTAGTTCTGTTGACTCTCGTTTCGATTTCGATGATTTTTCCATTTATTGATTTTTCTCGGATTTCCGGATTCTCGCCTTTCGTAATTGCTTTTTGCATTTTCTAATACTGTTTCCATCGCACTTTCCTTTACTATTAATTCTGTGCACGATCCCGCTTTTATTTGCCTTTTTTCTTCGCTTACTTTCCATTTGAATTATTATCCTAAATTTTGTTTAAATTTTTAATTTTAATTTACAGACCTCAACAAATATGCCGATTTATTCAAGGTGTACTTTTTATTAGTTCCACCGAACTTTACTGGATTATTGCACGGCATAGATGTATCTTTAGGCAAAAGTTTTCAAGGATCATACGATTAGTTTTATAATGCATATGTAGCCAAGGCACTCAACGACAAATTCTTACAAACAAAGAAAGGCAACATCAGAATGCCTACTTACATCGAGTTTTCAAGCTGGATCAAGGAATGGTCAAAGGGGCGTTCCGCCGATGACATTGCAAAGTGTTTGGTTGTAGGCGCTCATCCAGACGTAAACCCATTAAAAAATCCTGAAAGCTTGCATGAACCATTGCGAAAATGCTTCGATAAAAGTTTTGATTTTGACAAATGGTTGGAACAACATCAAGATCTTCTTGAAGTCCCTTCAAACAACTTTTTCGATTTAAATAATGATGAGTGGGGGTTTGCTAAAAAACCTGATTCGCTTTGGATGACACTTTACGAATGTACCAAATCTATAGATAAATTCAAATCGTGGAAACAATCCCACATTGAAAAAATTGTTGAATTTATACATGGTGATCCAATCTTGCATGGATTGTACGACGACGAGGAAATGGTCAAATTTGAAAAGGAGGTATTGAGTGATAGTAGAGTGGAACTGAGTGCTTTTTCGAAAGTTTTGGGAAGGAAATTGATTTTTATCGTTTTAAACGATTCAATGGAAGAGGAAGAACATTTGACATATGAAAACAAACAAGAATCAGAACCCATAAAATTTTGTTATTCAACAACGGTTATGCCTACAAAAAAGACGATTAAAGATATTTTGTAAAATTTGTACTAAAACAGGGAAACACAAAAAATAAACAGTAAAAAAGTTATTTATTTCAAAATTTAGCTTTTTAATTAATTTTTGAAAATGTCTAGATTTGAAGTTTTATTTTACCATATCGATAGAAAAATAAATTTTTCTGCGCATTCTATTCAAATTTTTTAAAAAAGAGTTTTTCAGAAAATCAATGTTCACATTTTATACTTCGTTTAGATTGCGCGCGCAAACTCCACGGGAGGGGACGGTAGTGTTAAGAATATCAGATGATTATAATACCTACTTCCATTATGAAAGTAAATTGGAACGAAGATATTTTTCCTGGCCTTTAAATTGCAGGAATTATGTGCCACTTCTCAGTAATTATTGGTCTTTAAGTAATGGTCGGGATCCATTACTTTATAATCCCAGATCGTGAATTCTTTTTTAAGTAATGAAAACAAGTAGATTTTTTATATTCCTCTCGTTGTTCCCCTGGTACGTTTATATCGTATTCTGATTTTTAAAAGATTGCGGAATTCGGAACTTAGGTTGTTGATGGTTTCCGTATAATGAATAGATGCATCTTCTCCTTTATAGTGAATATTCTGATCCTTCATTAATTGAGAGTAATTGCTTGTTATGTATATTGAGTAACAAAACCGTTTTTGCTCACTTGCAGTATTTCCATCATTCTCAACTTTATTCTATGCTTCGAAATCGTTAGAGCACGCAAATAGAACCTTGTTCTTGAAATGGAAATCTTTGAATTCATGATACTTGTCCCTATGGAACGCTGCAACTCCTTCTTCATGCTGGACACATAGTCCTGGTGGGTATTGAGAGCATTCTCAGCCTTGAATGACGCAAAAATAATTCAGATACGGGTATATTATATCGGATTTATTGTTTCAGAAAAAACAGTCACGTTCTTGCAGAGGACGTAATAACTTTTTTGTACAGTAATAGATTGCATCTCTTATTAGTCCAGGTGATCTCTGTATATAATCCCGAACTTCTTGTTGTTATTAATGGTGAAGACATTTATTTTTATAGTTGGATTCTGCTTACAGAACTTTTTAATTCCATTGAAATCCTTTGGGGAAGATATTTATTCGAGATTCAATTCGTATTTCTCATATTGTTTGCATCGATACGCATGCTCGGTAGTAATTACCGTATGTGAATACGTCAATAAACTAGACACGAAACACCTGTTATCATTATTCTAAACATTAAGAATAACTTTCGACTTGAACGGAAGGGGAATGTATGTCCCTCCTATAGGATATTTGAATTGACAGATGGTTAAGGAAGTGTTTAATATCTTTTCAAAAACCCAACCATTACCTTACAATTCTCCATTATATATTCTACTTTCCAAGAATGATGCCATAGACGATAATTCATCATGGATTTGATCTTCATTTACAATCACAGAGGCTGGAACTGTATAGAACATCCGCATGGTTTCAAAATGTGGATAACTTGTTCTTCCCGTTCTTCCTGTTTTCCCCGTTAATTTTGTTTTTCCTATTGTTGTTGTTGTTGTCTTTGTATTCTTCTTGGTTTTCTTTTCATAATTAAATGATCACGTCTTTCATTTTATCTGTTTGTCTTAGTCTTCTAGGTCTCCATTAGATTTGTACAGGAAGAGGTTCTGGGAAATCTTCTTGTGGATGTTCACTTTGCTCGGGTATTTTAAATCTTGTTGTGGATATTCCAGAAGTTCTTGTGGTGGATATTTTTGTCCAGTGGATTTTAAATTTTGAAATCGGTCAGACAAGGTTTCCTGTATAAAACTGAAACTCCAATGAAACTTTTAATTGGAGATCGTTTGAGATGATCGAAATATTTCCCAATAATATTTTCAAAACCTTTAATATTATTTTTTTAGATTTCATGTACCTCATGAATTTAGCACCGGCTTGATCCTGAAAAGTTGATTCTTGAACAATTCCAGGATACTTGTATTTAAATTCTCCAATTGATCTTTCTTGTGCTTGTGGTTGTTGTGGATATTTTATTCCTTTAATAACGTTTTTCTTATGCATCTTAGTCATTAATGAAATTAATAATAACTCATTTTATATTCATTGTTTCAATACTCACAGAATATCTATCTGTTATTATTAATTTGAGCTTAACATGTTTCAGGCTTTTTCGCTTTAATCTTTAATTAAATAAATTAGGCAATACGATTTCTTTCTTTTTTCTTATTTCTATTTTTTGTTTTCATCCAACAATCCTTTATACTCCGACTGTAATTCATCATGTGCCAACCCCAATACATCTCGGCCAAATCTAGGGCAATCCTATGACCTCCCTGAATCTCGGTCACTCAATACTCTTTATTTATTTTACTTGATATTATTTATCTTCATCTAATACTCCTCTTTTAATTGTTTTATTATGTATTTATTTGCTTGGTTCTCGAATTGGTTTTCAACTTGATTCTCATTCTTTGAAATCTTAGTAATATTAGTATTCTTCATCATATCAATATTGGTATTTATCTCCTCAATGAGTTGTATCGACTCCTTGATCTCATTACTCGTCAATGTTCCATCCTCTAGGGCTTTTTGTTGGTATATATATAATTTATTTTAAGGACTTTTTTGTGTTTCACGTCTGATTTCCTTATAAGTGACATAATATTTTTTACAAAATTTGACTATGAATCAGATTTTGTAGAAAATATTATGATAAATTATTTATTCCGAGCAAATGTTCCTGACATACTTATCGGTAGATTTTCTTCTTTCTGGACGTAAGGCTTATGGAAACAGTTTCAGATAAAAAATATATGGCATTAAATGCTCCAAACACAGAGGCCGTAATGATCGAAACGACCGGAGCGATCGCGAATGATCCAATCCCGAAGAACACGCCTGTGGAAACCGCCAAAATCACTGTAATGGAAATACAGGTGATTTTTATGCTCGAATTCGCTTTAGTGTATCGATCCTTAATTTTTCGGTAATGCAATAATCGCTCCTCCAACTTTTTCTTCTCAAGCAAAAATTCATTGTTCCTGTTAGTCTCGTTTAATCGATTAGGATAGACAGGAGTATTATAGGTATTATGCTTATTAGATTCATTGTGTTTATGAGTTTCCTTAGTTTCAAACTGCGCACTAGGCTCATTCATTTTAGTTGGAGTGATGGATAAGAAATTTTGTGTCTTGTTTTCGGTATTATTGTTTCTTCAAACATTTCATCATCATTTATCTTAACTCTGTTAAATTTGTGAATCCTTGATATAGTTCTCCTGGTGTAAGTATCACAGCACTAGAGTTTTTGATGTTGTATATTTTTCATTTTTCCCATGTGAAATACGCTTTTGATAAATCGTGTTTTGGATATACAGAAAAATAATAAATTACCCTTTCTCCAGAAATTCTAAATTATTATATATTTTAATGTTTAAATAATAATGATTCGTCAATATCATATTTATTTTTAGATTCTTTATTTAATAGGTGTCCCATAATCATCTTAGGTTTTGCTACTGCTTCTATTCCCGATAAAGTAAATTTCCTTTCGAAAACAATAATAATAAAAAGTTGTTTCGGTAAATCTATCTCAAGCACTCCAGACTCTTTATTGAATACTAAATAATCATATTAAATTATAAAATAACATTTTGAATATAATACGACTTATATTTCGTGATACCTAAAATATTAGCTATTCTAACAAGCTTTTTTGCCTAATATTCTCTAATTCTTTTGTATTA
This sequence comes from Schmidtea mediterranea, assembly GCA_022537955.1. Classification (NCBI taxonomy): domain Eukaryota; kingdom Metazoa; phylum Platyhelminthes; order Tricladida; family Dugesiidae; genus Schmidtea; species Schmidtea mediterranea. Next base: position 39,775 of record JAKGRZ010000026.1, on the reverse strand, counting down.
TTCTCTATTTCTTTTTTACTTTTTTTCATCCACTGTATTAATCCTTTGAATATTAGCTTCTTCTTTCTTATCTTAAGATATTTGTAAATCTGTAATATTTCCATATAGCCTTGCAATGACCCGTCTATACGATCTAACACCTTAAACTGATTTTCAAGCCTATCTATTTTCTCATCCAGTGTTTTAATACTTGCACCAATATTGGTTTCTCGTTTCTTCAAAGCATTCTCATTATCTTATTTATATTTTTCAGTTTTCTCTTCCGATACAACAACACTTTCCAATTTCTTAACATTACCGATTTCATGTCCGTTCATGTGCAGATCGCCTCGCATTCGATCTCGTGATTCGTTGTTGAAATTCATCTCAGCAAGCTCGAGAATTTGAAAAGTATTAACCAGTAAAGTCCCTCTAGCAAAATTAACAAGAACAATTTTCATACGAGGATTTTACACAGAATATACACGTACTTTCCGGGGAAGTATTTATTTATTTTGCGAACGGAAATAATGCCATACGAGTCGAAATATACGGAATGTTTCTTCAAAAACAAGACACAATGACTTGCTTATTTGTCTGTGATCTGTAAATTGAAAATGATATTATCTTTATCTAGATAATTCTTGATTTCATCGCGCATAATGACTTTATATTTCAATACTAGTTCCTAAGAATATCGCGTAAATAAAAATTACTTGTTGAGTCTTGAGTGTATTTATCAAGAAATTTATTTAAAGACATTTTTAGTTCATGATTTTATTCCGAGTTAAAATTTCATAGACATCGCTCCGCTCATTCAACTCAATCCATTCACTCTACTCACTTCACTCACTCCATTCCCTCCATTCGCCTCGCTCATTCCGTTTTTAAACCTGAAGTAAATCGCTTCGGAGTTCGCTCCGCTCACGCTCAGACATGTCGTAAATGTAAGCAGAAGGAAATAGTTTGGTATTAAACCTATATTTAAAATAGTTTTTTCCTTATTGATCCTATATATATATATATATATACATTTTTGTATGTGTACTGCTAATCAGATTTTTCCAAGCCATTGATTGATTTGATTATAAAGAAATAATTTCATAATTTCAGACTTTTCACTTAAACTTCAGAATTACAAATTTTTCAACGAATTTTCTTAAAATTCATTTAAATAGTCTGTTAATAAATTTTCGACTAAATTTAAATTGAATTTCCAAAAGCCATAATAAGTAATAGACAAAATTATATTTATTTAAAAGTATAAAATTATAAATATAAAAGTATTGTTTTGGTAGCCACCATAAATTAAATGTTAAGCAAGTTAATAAATGACAGGATAAGTCTTTGCTGCGAATTATACATTAAATTTGAAAAGAATTTTAATACGTTATTTGCAGCAAAGTTTAATTCTTGTAATTTATTTTTCAAATTTATATTTTAATTGAATATTTTTATAAGTATAAGAAAGCAAAACTATAAAATACTCAAAAATGAATAATTTCAAAATAAAACTTAGTTTTAATATTTGAAGCTTAGCTACATGTACACAATTGCTTTTTAAAAATAAACTTATAATTATTTTACTTTGAAATTTTTACTTGTTAAATATCAATAAATTGTTTTTTGGCTAATTTCTTTAAAAATTCTTTAATAAATTGTTTTTTTGATATTTTAACTTTATTGGTACGACATGATTGAAGAAAAATTAAATGAAGCCCTCGGAAAAGAAGTGGCGGAATCATACATTATTAGTTTTAATTAACGAATATCAGGAACATCTTTATTTCACAAAAAAGATTACAAGATCTTCATATGGTTCATTTTATAATTCTATTTGTAATTTACGAAAAGCTATTCTCCATCCACAATTTATAAACAGTTTCAAAAATTCTATAATAAAAATCAAACAAGTGAAAATTGATTCTTTTAATCCTTATCCAATAATAATCAAGGAAATTCAAAATTGTTGTCTTAGGTTAATATTATTTTTTTCATATAATCCAATAAGATTTATAATTTTTCAGAAAAACGGCTAATATTATTATTTTTGGTTAGTGTTGATTGATTAAATTCTACTTAATTAATTACTGAAAAATCTCTAATCTTATATTTATTTCTCACTTAAAAATAAAAAATAAATCAAAATTTCAAATTAATGGAAATTTATTTGAATTTTTTTAATATTCTTCCAAAGGGCAACTCAAATTTGATACACTGAAAACCACTTATGGAAAATTTGTGCCCCAATACTTTTTCACTGTACGATTGTTAGTTTAAAGGTTTTAAATAATAAAAAATATTCTATGAATTACAAATATATTATAGATACAAAATGGACATTACTTATATTCTTGCATATAGTGACACATTACTTATCACAAGTTTTACATATTTTTGGCTGCATGTGCAAATGACGTGGCGCATATCATGGCACGAATAACTAACTGTTATAAATTTGTACTCCAAGCAGATTCTCTACAATAAATGCGAACAGAATTTTTTTAGTGATGAAATTGATGCAAAGTGATATTAATTGATCACACTTGGAATAGCTTAAGGTCAAATCCGGTACGTTCTAGATTTAACAGAAATTTTCAAAAAAATATGATGCTAGAGTACATCATTACCCCAGCTAGCCTTAAGAAGGTTAAACAAAAAGATTAATATAATTTTTAAATTAATTTTACATCTCAGATTTTGCGAATAAAGAAATCAATATATATATATATATTGATATATATATATATGAATACCTTAAATAAATCTGATTCATAGTCAAATTTTGTAGAAAATATTATATCCTCTTCAGTTTCTTTTGGAACTACTAGATACAATGAGACAGTGCCAAAATACCTTCTGATTTTCATTAAAAAATTTACTTTTTTGCTTTTTTTAATGGAAACCAGAAGATATTTTGGCACTGTCTCATTGTATTTAGTAGTTCCAAAAGAACCTGAAGAGGATTATTTAATAATCTAAACTTTTTTCAAAAATATAATTATTACTTCGCAGCAAAGGCTTATTTTGTTACTCAGTTATCTGATATTATTATTATTATTATTATTATTATTATTATTATTATTATTATTATTATTATTATTATTATTTTTTTTTTTTTATTATTATTATTATTTTATTATTATTATTATTATTATTATTATTATTATTATTATTATTTATTATTATTATTATTATTATTATTATTATTTATTATTATTATTATTATTATTATTATTATTATTATTATTATTATTATTATTATTATTATTATTATTATTATTATTATTATTATTATTATTATTATTATTATTATTATTATTATTATTATTATTATTATTATTATTATTATTATTATTATTATTATTTTTTATTTATTATTATTTATTATTATTATTATTATTATTATTATTATTATTATTATTATTATTAATTATTATTATTATTATTATTATATTAATTATTATTATAGTAAGAATATGAATAATATTTATAATTGCAATAATGATAATAATAATAATATAAACTTATCTGATTCGTTTAATTTTTTAATGATTTAAAATAGTTAAAGATTTTTTCATGAGAAACATTCGTTTTTTGCAAATTTATATATATTAATTTTTAGTTTTTTAATGTTTTTTCTTTATTGAAGTTTAAAAATTTAGAAAATATTCCCGAGCCGACAAATATTGTACATCTTTATAAGCTATACTTCATGTCATCTGAACGCAAGAATGATGAAAGTATTTTTGGTTTATATCCTATAATGAGAGTTTCTGATCCATGTGCCTTATATACGCCAAGGAATCTAGCCAATATATTGCATTCCTTATCAACTAGATCGTTTCAATTAGCTTCTTCAACCGAGTCACTTACTGTAAATTTAACATAATTAGAAATAAATCTATTATCTTTATATTTTTGAAGGTGCAGTCCATCTTATCGTTGGCTGGAAGGTCAATTTCAATTGGTGGAATATATCCATATGTCGAAAGTTATGATTTTAGAATGGATTTCTTTTTCCATATACTGTTAACTCAGATTCAAAATGTGAGTGATACATTTAAGTGACATTAAAAAAATTACAGAAAATAGTTTGCAAGGGTTCTAGGACAAAATGTCGTGGTTAAAATGTCAGCATTGAAAAAACAAATAGTAAAAAAGAATATAACCTTAATGTTACAAAATTTTATAATTATTTGCTGGCAGCTATATTATTATTTGCTTTTATTTATTATAAATTTTAGAAATAATAATTTTAAGCCATTTTAGAATTCATAACTTCACGAAAGGGAACTAGAAAGTTAGTAGTTTTAGGATACCTATTTACAAAGAACGCCGATGGCAGTGACGGCAAAGAGTTTTGGCGTTGCGAGGTTAGAACATGCAAGGCATGTGTTCATACCAGAGGTAATTTCATGCTTCTTGAGGTTGGTGTTCATAACCATACTGTTATTCATGGACGAGTATCAGTTGAAGCAACACGATACAGTATGGAATGAAGAACAGAAACAACAGAAGAACCGACTCGTTCAATTGTTCAGAATGAGTTGCTGAACATCCCGGATACGGCAGCTCATATCCTTTCAAATAGAGCAGCAATGTCGCGAGATGTACGACATCATCGGCAAAAAAATGGATCGAAAGATCTTCAAGACATCGCAACGCATTCCAATACGCAGAGCGGTCAAGTGTTTCTTCGAGTTCAAAATGATGATTTTCGCGGCAGATGATGATCTAGATTTTTTTCCAGTTGTGATCATTGGTTTGCTGATGGAACTTTCTGAGTGTCTTCACCCGGATACGATCAGCTCTATACGATTCATGGATTCATCAACGGTGAAGGTTTTCCTGTGGTCTACACATTACTAACTGCAAGAACTGTAGCGATATATGAACGTTTCCTACAATAAATCATCGCCTTGAAACCAGGAATGCTTCAAGTTTCGCTTGTTGTTGTTTTGAACTAGCAGCTTTCCAGCGCATTTTCCCATCAGAAACCGTCACTGGTTGCATGTTTCATTTTGGTCAGTGTGTCTGGAGAAGATTACAATCATAAGGTTTATCTAGACGCTACCGAGACGAACCTGATGTTGCACTTCGTGCCAAATGCTTTCTTGCATTGCCATTTGTGCCCCCGCAGACGTCATTCGCGTCTACGAAAGTTTGATCGCAGATCCTGCATATCGTGATCTCGATGCTATCTACGATTACATGGAAAACAACTTCATCGGACGGGAAAGAAGAGGAGAATGATTGGAACTAGGAGTACCAACTGGAAAAAAAGAAAACGTACATACGCATCAATCAAGCGTTGCACACCATGGTGACACACTACAACAAGCCATAGCCAGTTGCATACTTGAATCATATAGCACGTGTGCTCAATATCAACGTTGTGTAGAGTAAAATACACCTGATTCAGTTCATTAAAAACTCCTATAATAAAATGAAAAAATCAATAAAGTTATAATATAGGAACATACATACTTACCCGTGTCTCCATGTAATTTGTTCAACTGAATAAAAACTTATATTATAAGATGGAAGGAAGTATAAGACAAATTTTTTTAAACGTAAAAACATAATACATAGTAAATAATGCATGCAAACTTTCAAAATGTAGAAATGTTCAGTTCAATAAAAATTATATATAAAACTATTTTTAGTAACTTTTTAGACAAGGTTTTTTTTAAATTAAAGCCGACAATTTTTGAAAAAAATACCAATAACTCTACATTGAGTCGTAGAGAAAATTACGAAATAATTTCGTAAGATTTTTCATGAAATTCAATCAATTTAATATTTTTACAACTTTTCAGATATTTCAAAAATATCCATCAAAACTCTAGGTTTTTGAGTTTTTACCTCATTTGCAATTTACCAGGAGCAGTAGAACCAGAACCTTCAAAACAAATTTCCAAGGAACAGAGGAATAGTTTATTTGAATATAGAAACTTTTTAATAATAAATTTTTTTTTTAATAAATTTTAGTTTTCAAATATTCGGACTTACATTTATTCGAAAATAATTCCATTAATTTACATAAATTGGCATAAATTCCTAAAAAAAGCTTAAAAAACTAATTAAAACTAAATTTATAATATATTATGATGAAAAGTATTATTTAAGAGCTTGAATAATGATCTCATAAATATACGAGATAACAATTCTAGCCCTAAAATATACATTATTAAAAAATTTACCTGTCAGCCATTTTAAAAATGGCTAATTCATAAACTTAACCATAATTGTAATTGGTTGTTCATTAAAACTTCTATTATAGAAGTTTTTAATGAACTCAATCAGGTATAATACGACAACGTCTTCTATATAAAAACAATCTAAACTTGCTTACCTCAGTAAATTTATTAAGCAAATTATTTTTTATTTAATGTGTTTATGTTTTAATCCCTCACTACTAAAGTTATTGATTTTATTAGGTCGAATTGCATTTTTTAATTTAAATGTTTTACACGTTAATTTTCGCTAGCTATGTGTAGTAATATCTTCGAAGACTTAGACTACCATGAAAAATAACTTGTTTGATTATTAGTACTATAGCAGATAATTATTTCATTAAATTTGCACACTTGTATATATTTATATGCTATTTTTTGACTATTTATTTTTTTCAATGTTGACATTTTGACCACGACATTTTGTTCGGCTAGCGTTTGCAAGAGCACATTAATAAAATTTGAAATAGTCCAAAAATTTTTTTAGAAATATTCAAAAATATCATTTAATAAATATTAATTAATGCAGAATTAAAATAATATTATAAATAGTAATTATATACCAACACCACCGCCTGCCCTGAACCAATAAAGTTACATTTCTGTCTGTTTTCTTGTCAATCTGTTGAATTAACTCTATTATCGCCTTTATTCGCCATACAGACTATAATTTTGTAATGGAAATATTTATATAATTATTAATTATATTGAATTTCTATTTACTATATTTATCAAAGCATAATTTTAATTTGTTAAATTATGATGAATTGCTTAAAACATGAAAACATTTCAATAATTTGTGATGTTATTTGAATAATATTTACTTTTGGTTCGACTTTCAAATGATGCGTTCAAATTCTAACCTAAATTTGCAAAAAGTTATAAATTAAGAAATAAATAGTTAAAAAGATACTAAAATAGAAAAAATAATTAAAAATCCACATTTCTGTTGCATGTGGGTTGTATTATTCAATTTTTTGGCTGTAATCAGCTAAATTATTTCAAGATCCTTATACTCTAGGTCAGCGGTCGAGAACCTTTTTTTTAGCAAAGAGCCAAATCAACTAAAAATTTCACAAAAATAAAATTTAAGAGCCGCAGTCACAAACATATTCGAGCTAAAAACTTGTGTTGCATTTAAATTTTTTAATATAATGAAATGGCATATTTTATTTAATGGCAGCATTTTCCCATTCTGTATAATAAATAAAATCATACATATTTTTAATTTTTCAGTATTTATGGTTATGAAAATTATGATAATGTAATATTGAAGTTATGAATCAATAACTATTGAACATTTATTAGTGTGACTTTTGAGCATGTGTCATTCCAGTCAACTTTTTTAAATTTGGCACATATTTGGTGGTTTTTAATCGTAACAAAGCTTTTAAACTTTCACCTGTCAGCCTGCTCCGGTACTTATTTTCAATGTAGTTCATGGAAGAGAACAATTGTTCACAATTGTATGTAGAACCAAAAAAGAAAGTGGAAGGCTCTTGGTGTTTGAATAATTATTCGGGAATGTATTCCAGCATCTGAATATTATGTCCTGCGGCGTGTCCTCCATAGTTGGTTGATATGTTTCAATTTGTGTTACTATGTGTTGAAGTTTTTCTACCCATATACTTTTATTTTGAATTTCCAAAAGCTCAACCCGAAGTTCTGCAATAGATATATCAGAAAAAGGTTTTATGTCTATTAAATTTAACTTGTACTGCAATGGATGCAAGATAAATTTCAATGTTTCTTGATACTTCTTGAAATCTTGAAATCTGCTTGCAAATGAATTTGAAGCTGTTGTGATTATATTAGCGAATATTTTACCATCTGTTTTCTCTTCTGTTAAATTTAATCTGCAATTTCTTAAACTTTAAACATATACAAACTGATCGTTAGATATATCCACCTTGATCACCTCTAGTTTTTTCTCAAAAGTAAGAACTTCTTCTAATAACTGTAAAGCAGTATTTCCTTTTCCTTGCAACTTAAGATTAAGCTTGTTAAAATGTTCTGTCATATCTAGTAAAAAATAAAAATATAAAAGAAGTTTAATATGTTCTTCTTTATAATTTTTAGAGATTAAGAATATAAAACTTCCTGCAAACACTCGGAAAAACGGTTTAATACTTTACCTCTTGACAACCTACGTACAGCAGTAAATGCAAGCAATCGACCTCTTCTAAAAGTGCTGCAAATAATCTGTAATTCAACGCTCAAGCCTTGATGAAATTTATTATTGGTATAACTACATCCATTACTTTTTTAGGTTTGGTATTTTTCCTAACGATTTTGTAACTAAAGCTTCTTGGTGCAAAATGCAATGAAATGAAATTATTTGATGAGAAATATAATTGGAGAACAATTTAACAAAGCCCTTATTTTTTGCAATCATTGTCGGTGCTCCATCCGTTGTTTTTCTTTTTCTTGCATTCATTGTGGTTTAATAATTCAATTAAATTATTAACAAAACTTAAATTAACTAAAATAACTTTAATTATTTAAATAATTTTTTATAATACACAGCAATAAAACCTTACCAATTGTTGGCCAATAGGGTTGATTTTTATTTATTTTTTCTAGGGTTTTTGTTTGACTCTCACCTAAACGCAATAAAGATTATTATTCTATCCTTCCTATGTACCCATGGTGATTACCACGTTGGTACTGTTGGTGGGTTACAGGGTTTCAAATCTTGCTTATCTTCCCGGTGACCCTAGTAACGCCATACAAAAATTACTAACTGCCACTTGGCACCCGTTGCTAGGCAACGTTGGTAATGTGTTCAAGTGGTGGACCGCCCGCAAAAATTGAGTATCATTAGCTAATACTATAGTTGCTCGGACAATCCTCGGGTTCACGAGCTGTCGATAGAAGACCTGCGCTCGCTTTTAATTATTGGTCCCTTTGCGTCTAAATTTCTATCGTCTATCCCGCCGTTTTATTGGCGTTGGTTTGCAAAGACAGAATAACTGGTAGTTTTGTTTAATCCCTCACAATGTTATTTTATTTATTTTTTAAAAAACCTTATTAGTACGTAAATGCAATGAGAAATGTACGGGAAACGATATATTTAACAATAGACTATCTCTCTACGAAACGCATTGATTGGAGAGTCGAGCGGCCCGGCGCTTAGCTCGCTCCTTGCGACCCGGTCGTCGACTGGATGTTGAAGGAATTGTTGGAGTGGAGTTTTCGACGGGGGTTGGCATCGCGGATGGGGTCGGATTCGACTCACGGTATGCTAATTGAGCCGGAGCGAAAACTAGAGGGTAGGTTACCGCTGCCCCCTCTTGACTAGCGGACAACGCTACCTCTAGCCCCCTGATTTGGGTCTTCAGGTTTGTCACCAATTGTCTTTCTTCGGCCCACCCCTTCTGAGCCGCGGCTAACTTTTGATACAACGGCTTGACCCTCGTGGGGTTAACCCACGTGGCCTTGAGTTGTTGTATTTCCCGGACCAGGTGTATGAGTTGATCGTGGAGATCCTTGTTTGTTTGTCGTGCTCGGTTTAATTCGTTTTGTAATAACTTTACGGGATCCATTTCTAAAATAGTAAGGGTGAATTGGATGACGACTAATACAAATGTGAGCAGTTTTACTTAAACAATTTTATAAAATGAAAATTTTTATAATGATAGAGAAGATGAGACAGAAAACTTTGTTCTTTGAATCGATCACAATGTCATTATCATAATAATAAATGTCCACATTAATAGAGTTACTCATCCGCGAAGAATCGCTTGATTCCCTCCTCTGGAGCGTATCCCGAGACAATGAGTACCGGTCGCTTAAGGTTTCTGATCGGTCTGGGAGAGGGTGGATACCTACTGGCTAACCGCCCCGCCATCAGGTCATCTTGAACGTTGGCCAGGTATGCTGCGGCCCTTGCCACATCTGCTTCGACTTGACGTTGGAGTTGGAGGAGGTCCTCCAGAAGCTCCTGGGCCTGGGTTAAGATATCTTGAGAAGGATTAGGCTCGTCGAATGGCTTCCGGAACTGCCGCATGAATTCCTCGGGGTTTATGTCTTCCGGTTGGTCATCTTCAGGCATGGAAGGGTATCGTTCTTGATACACCCGATTCCATGCCTGCCTCCACTGTTCTACTACATGGGCAGGAAGTTCGATCATAGCTCCGGTTTCTACTAAATGGAAATAACTTAGTGAGGTTGGTAGTTTCATTCAAGATTTCTTTGATAACTTATAGGGAGATGCCTAGCTTGTGGTTCACAAATTGTACAGACTTTCTAGTCATTTAAGGAAGAGATTGGGTCAATTCAAACCTACATACATTAAACTTAAGGGCTCGAAGTTGAACGCGTGTTAGTGTCCGGTCTAATGCTGCAATTGGAATCTAGAAGAAAACGATGCTTTAAGTCACTGGGTCATGCGTCTGCCTGCTGTACGGCCATTCGAGGAATGCTTAATGTTAAAAAATGGTAAAACGTAATTGTTGGTCATCTTAGCTTAAATGGGTTTATGTATTACCAACCGTTCGAGTTTGTATATATTTGGATGATTTAATTAGGTAGTGTAAATTCAATTATCGAAAATTTCAGTTAAACAATTTTTTAAGAAAACCTTTATCTATAATTGAACAATTAGACATTTGCATAGGGTTGTATGGTCAAACATGTAAATAAGGTTCACTAACTAAGTATGTAGTTAAATAATCAAATATCTATTTATGGTTAACTAATCAAGCATTTACCTATCGTTAAATAATCAGATTTTATATATGAATTAACTAATTAGACAATTATATACCGTTAAATAATCAAATTTTATATATGGATTTACTAATTAGACAATTATGTACATGATTAAACAATCAAATGGTTATCAAATTAAACATTCATAAGTATAATTAAACAAGTAGACGTTCACACAATGTTAGATCTTGAACAGGGGTGTTTTAATAATCACCGTTTCCTTTATAAACAAAAAATGACAGGATGTGAGAGTCAATCACTATTTGAACACGGTGAACTGTTTATGTCGACGGAAACGATGGTGATCAAAGGTTGTTTATTTTAGTACTGGTAAATTTTTAATTCATTTTATTCTAGACCGGGCATTTTCAAGATCAGGTATTCATGAAATGGTGAGCTATGCGGTTTCGACTAAGTTGAATATTTTTGATTTATTATTTTTAAGGAAAATGTTTCGGGGTTCTCGGGCGAGCGTCATCCCTCACGCTTGGAATTTATACGGGAAACCTTTTATGATAAAAATCAAGCCTTCATCATTTCAAATAACGTTAGCAAAGTCTGATCATTAAACTTTTGATCTATTGGATTGGTAAAGTTGATTTTCATAGTTTATGTTATTCTGTTTTACCTAATAAATTATCTCAGGCTGTTATTTTATTCTCGTTTAGAAATTTAGGTTACTTACTAAATCCCGCCACTTTCACCTGGAAGTTATTTTATTCAACTCGAAGGGTCGTTTAAATAATAACTCAGATTAAATTTCCATCATTCGCGTTATCTATTTCTTCTCATAATTTGTCAAGTCGCCAATTTCTTCAATTTAATGAATTATCATTTTAGTATTTTATTGATAATCAAGTTTTATTCTATTTTCCTTTTATTCGGGAATGAATTTCGCTTATTCAAGTTCTTTCAAATTTAATGGATCGCTTGGTTTAACCCCCAATTCTTATCCAATTAATCAACGGATCGATCTTATTAAACAAGGATTTTATACGTTTCGCATTAATTTCCGAATTGCATTAAGAAAATTTTGTCGGTTAAACCATGGCTACTCTAATTTGTCTTAGCGGATATGTTAATGAAATTCAATCAATACGGTACTTATTTTCTTCACTTTTAATCGATAGCAATTTCATTTATCTATTTTTGTTCAATACTTTTCATCAATTACCTTAGCCGTTACTCTGGTTTGATTAATTCAACGAATTACTTACCCAATCACTTCTATTACTTTATTCCCCAAAAACTTAAATTCGATTTAACCATATCCATAACTCCTAACTAGTATTAATCAACGGTTTCAATTTTTGGTTCGATAATTACCCTAATGATTTAGTGAATTGCTTTAATCTTCCTTAAGTTTTAATCTATAATCACTTTACTTTAAATGGTTGAGTGAGAATCAATGGATTATTTATTAAATACTCTTTAGTTTACGGTATTTAATTTCTTCATGCTAATCAATTAACGTCGACGAAGTATTTATTAAATGAAGGTTTAATTTATGATATAGTACTTTAGTGAGTTAAATTTCTTTATATTGATCAATTAAAAATTGATGAATTATTAAATGAACACTTGATGAATTAATACTTTAAAATCAATGAATTACTTATCAAATCAATACTTTAATGAGTTCACGTTAAGCAATAATTAAGTTAGAATCAGTGAATTATTTATTAAATGATTACTTAATTTACGGTACAATACTTTAATGAGTTAAATATCTTTACATTAATCAATTAAAATCGGTAAATTATTTCTTAAATGAGCACTTGATTTATAGTTTAATGAATTAAATATTTTACATGAATCAAAGAGAATCAATAAATTATTTATTAAATGATCTCTAGCAATTTATTTGACTCGCAAATTTAATTCTTGTTTGAAATATTAATTTGAATTATAACAACGATTTCCATTTTAATTAACCCCAGTTCCAATCCCTTTTAATAAGCCTTAAGCGCATTTTGTGTTTATATTATATTTACTGAGTGCCCACTGGACTACTCGGTGTGATGATTTTTAGCCATGTGTAGTATGAGTTAAGTCGATTTTACAGAAACGAGGAACGAGGAAGTAATCGAATGACTTCTTCCTTATTCCTCCTTTCATCTATAGGGATAATATTGACGATCCAACTCTGCGTTCCGCACGCCGGGTCTTCACGGGCACAGATCATTGGCGATATTCCACGCGCTTACACGAATCTGAATTGTGTGTAGATTTTATTTACTTGCATTATGTTTCGGCTGGGGCCGGAAAAATTTCGACAGATTTAGTTAACAAATTATATATATATGAAACAATTTATGCATAATAATATTTATTAATTATAAGAAAATATAACAAGTTACCATTCCAATTCATAAAAATAGCAAAAATTCATACAATAAACCAAATGCCTCTCTTCCCACGCCAACGTCCGAGCAGAGCTCTATAGAGATGCAGGATACGGGGGCGTGGAAAGAGGGTTCCAAAATCAATGATTCTCACCTAAAATTCTGAAAATTCAAAAGTACGATCTCTAATAGATTTAAAAGATTCAAATAATTTGAAATATTTCGAAACACGATGTGTTTTTCAGAAATGGTTTTTGGTTAAATTAAATGTGAAAATGGATCAGTATATATACCTAAATTTTTGGTGTGTAAAATTTGATGTAGTAAAACAAAATTCGACCTTGTTGTTTTCTAGCAAATTCTAATATTTATTTTTATTATTTTTCGATTTATTTTTATAATTTTTTTATTTAGAATTTTTATTGAATTATTGCTAATTCAAATTTTTCGATTTAAAACTTGCTTTAATGAACTTTAACTGATTTTTCCAATTTCGTCGAATTTGTCGTGTTTTCTTGCTATATTTGTGTAGGTATCGTGCGGATCTTGGTGCATTTTGTTATTATTTTAATTTATTTTTATGTTTCTGAATTTATATTTAATTCTTTTATTTCTCAGATTTTATATGGTTTAATTGGTGTTTTGGGGTTTATTTGAATTGCGTGTTGTATTTGCGTGTGTGTTTCTGATCCATTTAAACATTTTTCAAGGCCGTTTACGTTTTGGCCCAACACTGTACAGAGGGGTTGAAAATTCATGAGCAGGTGAGCTCCATTTCTAGAACTACTCCTCATGATATTTTCACTTTCGGGTTCATGACTGCCGATGGAAGGTCTTACGTCTTTATCTTTCTATATCCTGGTCCTTACTCGTCTATTTCTACAATTCCTATATCTATTTGTCATGTTAATCCATTATTTATCAAAGTATCCTTCAAAAAATGTTAATCCATTATTTATCAAAGTATCCTTCAAAAATATGAGCAGCGTTCCGCCCTTATTTTTTTTGGTAAATTTTCTATTTCATTTATTTAATCACTGTATATTTATTTACTCCTTTTATTTCAAATTTTATTCACAATTCCTTAGCTCCCGGTACACTTCCCATGATTATAAGTGGTTACAACTCTCTGCAGACACTTTAACAAAAACTACCTTTATCGAAATCTCTAATTAATCTCTGCACATTATGTCTTTCGAATATTTGAAAAAGTTTTCGACTTTATGTTCCTACTCTATCTTATCCCTTTCTACTAAATTTTACGATTAATTTCCAGGCAAGATTTTAAATTTTTCAATTCACTAAACATAACGTTTTCCCCCCTCAACTGAGTCCGAACTGCCCCAATTTATAGTTCTTACTACGACCGATGTTTCCGTCAGGTGTAGTAGGGTGGTACAATGACGACCTGCGGAACGGGACCTGTGCACGATAGCCAGAACCCGACGCAGTCATCAAGGGATCCAGAATTGTCTGAACAGCATTACCACCGGCTAAACTTAACTAGCTAGTAGAGCCATTATTCGACCTCGTGAAAGTTCTATTTCAATACCTATTACATATAAATATGATTTTAAGGGGACTTGTCGGCGACACCAAAGATGCCGCGACCATCCAGAATAAAGTTAAAATTCGTAAAAACAAAACTTAACATGCAAATATATATATTAATATGAAAAACAAAAAATACTTATAAATTGATTCCAACTAGAAAATTTTCAGACAAAATTTTGCATAAAATTGAAGTGGTTGTTAAATTATGAATTTGGCTATCGTATATATAGTTGCTTTGTGTGTGTGTGCAACCAATAGGCGATTTTTCGAAATTTTGAGAGTTTTTAAATGATTTTATTAACTTTTAAATATTTTTATAACTTTTTACTCATTTTTCTTTATTTTTTTGATATATTATTTGTATTTTTTCAAATTTATTTTTATTATTTTAGAATCATTCTTTTTGACCTTTAAAAAGTTTTTTGGTCGCCGCTTCCGTATGTGTATTTTCTAAACCTTCTTTTGCACGGTTTTGGCAGTTTTATGTATGGAATATGTTTCTATCTGCTACTGTAGGCTTTCTTTGGATTTTATTAATTTTTTATTTATTTTTATATATTATTTTGTTTTATTTAGTGTTTGTATTTTTATTTTTAATATCTGTCTGCGATGCATGTTTATGTTTACGGTAGCCATATTAATAATTCAACAATTTGTTTTAATTGACATAGTTTTATTTTTTGTTTAAATTTTGGCTTTAAGCCCAACACAATTCAAAATGCTCTAGAAAACTAATTCACGAAAGTTATAAGTTATAACCGTGAGTAAAAATAATTCAATAATAATTCAATAATACAGATTGTTGAACTAGCGATTTTTTATTTAAATTTAAATATTTTTATTTTGTGTCTTAGGTGAACATTTCAAAAACATACTGAACATTAGATGGCATCAGCGATTTTTTTTAATATTATTCAAAGTAAGAGACACAGGTTTTGAAGTAAGAGCCACATGTGGCTCCAGAGCCGACGGTCTAGATTCTAGACTATATTATCTCTTGTCAGTGAAAACATTTAAAAAATTTTTCCAATGATAGATTTGATATAATACTTTGTAACTTCCATTTGTAAAACTATATTTGTAACTCATTTTTTAAAACATAAATTATATATTTGATATTGAATTAATTTTTTATTTAGGCTGTGGATAGTTTCTATGATGCAATTAATTATCATTTGAATTTTGTGGTGAAATCTAATGGTGCAATTATTCTTGGTATGAAAATAATATTTTAAATATTAAATATATATATATGTATCCATGAAATCTGCCAAAATTGCCTAATTCATAAAAAAAGCAAACCCGTTGCTAATTTCACGTTACGTATAATATTTATACATCTAATTTTTAACATCACATACGTAAATATCAAAAATATTATTCAGGACATTGACCTAACAAATACAGTGGAACCTCGCATAACGAGCATAATTCGTTCCAGAACGTTCCTCGTAAAGCGAAACACTAGTTAAGCGAAACAACGCTTCCCATATAAATTAAGGTAAAATACGATAATTCGTTCCGTGCCGAAAAAATACACAAAAAATTTTATGACATATACTTTTATTAAATGAAAATTATATACATGATCATGTTGTTAAGGATTGTAGACCATCTTGGTCTTTCTTTTTGTAACGGAATAAACCAACCTGTAATGCAAATTCATTTTACAAAAATTAAAAAGTATTCGAATAATAAATTTGTTGTAATGATACATAACTAATTTTTTTTTATTAAAAAGCTGTCTAGTGACGGTTGCTTTTGGCGACGCTTCAAAATTTGGTAAAAAGGCAATACAGCATTATCATTAAATAAATTTGTAGAGCTCATAGCTGCTGCTTTATCGGGGTGATATTTCTCAATGTACGACGCAGCAGTTTCCCATGATTTCAACATTTCTTTTAGTGCGCCAGAAGATTGCTGCTTTATTTTTCCCTCCTCCTTCTCTGACATAATCTCCTCCATGACTTCTTCTTGAGAAACGTAATGTAACTCCATTAGCTCTTCAGTGGTCAGCTCTTGGCTAGGCTCTTTCACAAGCTCGTGGATATCATTTACATTTACCTCTAGTCCCATGGTCGTAGCCAAAGACACGATCTCGTTAACTACAGACTCTACGGGTAATGTTTCAACCCCCTCAAAGTTACATTCGCCATTACCATCTGGCCAAAGTTTCTTCCACGCAGAAATGAGAGTTCTCTTGGTAACTGCCTCCCATGCCGTTTCGATAATCTTGAGGCAGGCAACGATGTGGAAGTGATCTTTCCAAAACTCTCTGAGAGTGAGATTGGTCTTTTCAGTCATTTCAAAACAGTGCTCGAAGAGTGCCTTGGTGTAGAGCTTCTTAAAGTTCGAAATAACTTGCTGGTCCATAGGCTGGAGTAAGGCAGTGGTATTGGGAGGCATGAATTGGATCTTGATGAATTTGAATTCTTCAACGAGATCATCTTGTAGGCCTGGAGAATGAGCAGGTGCGTTATCCATAACAAGCAAGACATGTAACGGCAGATTCTCATGAAGTAAATAATTTTTCACAGACGGACCAAACACATTATTGAGCCAATCAGTAAAAAGGTCATGTGTCACCCACGTCTTTTTGTTTGACCTCCACATCACATTTAGCCTGTTTTTTTGGACTTTACACTTCTTGAATGCTCGTGGGGTTTCAGAATGATAAACAAGCAGCGGTTTAACTTTCAAATCGCCGCTTGCATTAGCACAAAAAAGTAGCGTGAGGCGGTCTTTCATTGGTTTGTGCCCGGGCATTGCATCCTCGTCTGCAGTAATATAAGTTCGCCTAGGCATCTTTTTCCAGAAAAGACCCGTCTCGTCACAATTAAAAATTTTTTGCGGCAGATAGCCATTAAAATCTATGAGTTTCTTGAAGTCGCCGATGAAGTTCTCTGCTGCCCTCTTGTCGCAGCTGGCTGCTTCACCATGCCTCACGACGCTGTGGATGCCGGTTCTTTTCTTAAATTTTTCGAACCACCCATGACTTCCCTTACGCACTTCTTCTTCGGCCGTTGATGTTCTTGGCTTCTTCTTTACTAGGTCGTCGAAAATCATTTTTGCTTTCTCACAAATGATGTTCTCGTTAATAGTGTTGCCCTGTAATTGCTTCTCGTTTATCCATATAAGAAGCAGCCTTTCAACATCGTCGAGAACACGTAACCGTTGCGTAGATATTCTTGTAACTGCTTTTGACGCATCTATCTCCATAATCTTGTCCTTGTTTTTAAGGATAGTACAGATCGTAGAAGTAGACCGGTCGTATGTGCGCGATAGATCCGCTACACTCACGCCCCGTTCTCAATTTTCAATGATTTTACGCTTTGTTTCTATGGTTAATTTAATTATCTTATGGCTGTCTTCTTGCGACTTTTTTTTCGGCGACATTTTGTAAGGTTTATTAATTTTACAAATAAAATCAAAAATAATTATTAAACTTTGTACTAAAAAATAACAAAAAACATTGTATAAACAAGGGTTTGTAAAAGTTTATATCCAAGTAAAATATGCTAGCGGAACAATTGTAATCGTGAATACTGCAAATATTTTTGTTTTAAATTTTTTTTTACAATCCAGGACTTTCACTCGTTATGCGAAAAATCGTTCGTTAAGCGAGCCGTTTTTTTCCAATTTTTTTTACTCGTTATGCGAGGTGCTCGTTAAGCGAGGTTTCACTGTATAAATAATTTGTGGAAAGTGAATTATTTAAAATAATTCATTAAAATAATTAACGTTAATGCCAATTTAATAAATAACAATTTAATTAAAGAATGCGGATTTATCTTGTTGTTGAATTCCTTATTTATACATTACTATATTTGAATAATTTTCTAAATAAATCTTGTTTAAATAATGTTATTGAGATAATTATTTGAATATATAAAATTTGGTTATAATTTAAATTTGATTATTTACATGATCAATACCAAAAGCACCTTAACTAATACAGTTTAAGTTTAAATAGTCTTTTTGGTATTTATAATTATTTAGTTATTTTAAAAAATAAAAGTTTCAAACCTACTAAACTATTTTTGTTTGACTTTTTTGAATTGTTCGGACTAACTTTCTGAAGAAGTACCGTACATTTCGGCGTATAAGACGACCCTTAAAGTCAAAAAATCACCCTTGAAAATTGTGGGTCGTCTTATACAACCGATATAAAAGAAAGTATTACAGTACAGGTAGTTGTATTTATACTACTTTTATGCATATCTAAAACCAATCAAATTCATCACCATCATCACCGTCTGTTTCGAAAAGTTTTTCGAATACATCACGAGATTCATCCCAGATGCCATCATCGTAGGGATTCCATTCTGGTTCTGGTAAGTCGACTTCGGCTTCATCTTCGCTTTCATACAATAAATCATCCTCACTACCATCCATGGCATTAGATATTCCACATTTTTTAAAGGATTTTATGACACTTTCTACCTTAACATTATCCCATGCTTTTATAACAAACTCGCAAAGAACCTACTGCACCATCCCACTGTAGCTTTGAAGTCTTTACTTTCTTCTTTGTTTGCCCTGGCCCATTTCAAAGCATGAGATCTTATTTTATTTCTGGTCACAATGTAGCCATCTTGTCTCTTCTGGAGTACCCATTCTGCAACGTCGACTTCCAATTTCGACCAACGTGTGATTCCTCGCCGCATTGCACATTTATTTTTGGGCATTTGTCTTATATCATCCTCCTTCTTTCTCCATTCTCGTACCATCTTTTCAGTAACATCAAATTGTCTTGCAGCAGCGCAGTTGTTCGAACCCTTGGCTACGTCTACGACTTTCAACTTTCAACTTGCCTCATATTTTCTTCTTTTTGTTGGCGGTTCCATTCCTGATATGGGTTTAATAATAAAATGACCACAATCTATACCAATCTATACTGAATCTATACTAATAAATCATCTTTACATAACCAATATTTCATAAGATACCGGGTGTTGCAATTTTTAGCCTAGGCTAAACAAACATGGTTTCGTTATTTAGCAGTCGTCTTATACAACCGATATATGATAAATCATAAAAATTTGCTCTAATTTTGTACCTCGTCTTATCTGACGGTCGCCTTATACACCGAAATATACGGTATATGTTAAATAATTTACGTTGCTCTTTAATATATTTATTGTGTTTTCTTTTAGTGGGAAAAGAAAGTAAAATAAGTATCTGCAAATAATAGTTGTGAGAGTATTCATTACTCGAATTAATATGATTTATAATGTACTATAAAAGACTGGCTTTTATATAAATTTTAACCCTCCGTGTCAAAAATAATTTATGACAAACTAAAAATCTGAAAATTGGTACAAAGACTAATATGATGAACTCGAGAAAAATATTTTTTTCACCTGAGCCTTCTCCCCTGGCCGCTAGACACTGTCGAATATATTCGATATCGCTACTCAGAGGTTGTCTGAAAAGCTAAAGTAAAACATTAGTTTTGTAGTAAATATTTTATTATTTTTTTATTTATTATCAAAGTTTTCAAAATAATTTTTTCTCTTTTTATACAAAGGTAAAATATAAATTTTTTTAATTATAGAAGTAGGTAGATGTATACAAATCGAAAATTTACCGATAATTTTTCAATTTCAATCAATATCGAATATATTCGACAAAAACACGGAGAGGGTTAAATATTTTCTTGTCTGTCTTGTTTTTTTATTAATAATCGAAGAAATTTCGAATCTCGTTACTTAAATTTGGTAAACTTCACTCTAAGATATTTTGCTATCAGCTACATGTTTTTAACTCACGGCACATTGGTTATAGCGTTTCCATTTTACTCGAGTAGTCGAGTACCTTTTTTAATTAACCGGTTACTCGAGTACTCGAAATAATTTCTAAGAAAAATAATTTCTTAACAAAAGATTATCACAAATACTTATTTATTTAAAAACAAAAACAATTCATTATAACAAGTATAACATAATATAAAATTAAATTAATCAATTAAACATTAGAAAAACATTTTAGTCTAAACAAAAATACTTTTTAGTCAAAATATTAATTATTTAATTATCTATACATTTTGATTAAAATAATATTTCGAAAAATACTAGAGCATTTAAAGTATTTACGCCTAGTAGACTTCGTATTTTTGTCATTTGTTTCCTGATACCGAGAATACTCTTTCGCAAGAAGTTCATGTTGGAGCTACAGTCAACAATGCATTATATAAGCAATCCATATCGTCACTTCTTTTCCCTCTATTTCCTTGAAGATTTTGAAATTCTTTTTCAATGTTAAATTCATTTTCTTTAACTTGTTTAGGTCTAGCCAAGCTTTGAATACAATTTTGTAAATTTTCGTATTCCGTTAATTCATCTTCTAAATGTATTATTTCAGTTTCTAAATCTTCTGTAACTTCACGATTTTCAAACTCATTGTGGGGAAACAATCTTAGAAATAGTTGCTTGGTATAACTTTTAAGGCTAAATTTAAATGAATACTTTAAAAACTCATTCTCGTATGATTTTACGTAAGTTCCATGATGTAAAAATATAAGTAGGGACACCATATATCTATTTCTACGTTTCTCAATTTCATTTTTTAATATTTCTAATAAATTTAGTGATATTTCAGTATCTATATTCTTAAGTTTCTTCATAACATATAAGATTGTCCCTTCTGCTGTTATTAAGTTAGCATCTTTTTTGCTAAGTTCTTGAAGTGCTAACATTGTAGGTTCAAGCGTAATTGATATGCTTTTTAGAACAAGAATATGTTTTTCATCAAACTTTTGCAAACCAAGTTCTTCTAAGGCATTATTTACACATTCAATTAACTTTAAAAATCTATTTACAGCTGATGCCAATGTATTCCAATGAGTTTTTACATCTAAAATTAATCTTAAGTTCTTGCCTTATTTTTGCCGTACTTGCTTTAATAGAATTTCAGTACGAATCGATGAATTTTGAAAAAATTTAATTACATTTCGCATTGCATATAACGCTGATTTAATATCAGAAACCAATAAAAAACACTCCGAACTTTGTTCCATTTCCATTACTAAATTTCCGTCATTTTCTTCATCAACTCTATTTTATTCATCTTGATCATCTTCATCATATAAAAGTTCTTCATATTCAGTCTTATCTTCATCTTCAACTACATCATCTAAATTAACTTTTTTATATAAAATTTTAAGGTCGCTAGATGAATTGCGTGGTTGTAGCATAATTGTTTTTCTGCTTTAATAATTGAACAATACTTCACCATTACACTCGCTCCATCATTTGTTGAGGCAACAATATCCGTTTCTAAAATCATTCCAAATTCTTTCAAAAGGTTCTCCACTAACTCTTTGGTTTTTTTCAGCAATACATTTTTCTTTATTTTCAACTAGTCCAAGGACATATTCCTTTGAATTTGAAGAGCGCAAAGTCCCATTCAAAAATCTCCGCATTAAAACATCTGTCCACTCGTCAACTGCTATTCTAAATTTCTTTTTTGAATCAAATAATCTTATTAATTCAGTTTTGGTCTCTTGTTTTTTTTCTTCAAAAAAGTTTAATACATGTTTTTGAAGACTAGTACAGCTTTTCCGCATTCTATAATTACGGCTGGTAACATAGCTTTTAATTGCATCTGAATGAATCATAGCATTAAAAGAAAATCCATCCTTTGCTGCACATTTCGCTAAAATTTCTGATAAACTTATTTGAGATTTTAAAAAGCTCTTAATTGAAGAATTAGATAACTTCATTGTTTTAGATGTTGACAGTTCAGAATCAGTATCATTGCATTTACTATTTTTAGAAATAAGCAAATCGTGCAATTTCAAATGGTTTATTAATCCAGTGGTGCTGCTTCCCTTACAGCTTAGAACTGTTCCTCAGTGATTGCATTTAGCTTCATTTGCATTGACTTTTTGAAAATAATTCCAAGCTTCTGATTTTCTTTTACTCATTATGCCTATGGGTAATTAATGTTAAAAATTGATTAAATAAAACTATTAGAACTTAACCTTATAAAAAAACTATTAAAGTTGAAAATGAATTATGAATTATGTTAAATCAATCTTTCAACAGATGGCGAATCAATGTTCATGAAAATTCGATACCCTTTTTAATCTTAGTTTTTTAGTATGGTCTCATTTATATACATAAAATTTAAGTTATATTTTACAAAAAAAAATTGTTTTATTAAAACTTGAGTACTCGATTCCATTAACCGAGTATTCGAAAACTCGATAAATTGGCGAATTTTTAGATTAGTCGAGTAACCGAGTACTCGGAATGGAAACCCTAATTGGTTATATAATAATTTTATTTTATTACTTACATTCAAAGAAGTTGTACAAATATTATCATATCTATAATTGCAGACA
The DNA here is from genome assembly GCA_022537955.1 of Schmidtea mediterranea. Taxonomy (NCBI): domain Eukaryota; kingdom Metazoa; phylum Platyhelminthes; order Tricladida; family Dugesiidae; genus Schmidtea; species Schmidtea mediterranea. The sequence continues at coordinate 16,598 of JAKGRZ010000026.1, read as the reverse complement.
TAACAATACCAAATATTTCATCTGAAAAGAACAAAGTGGTATTTGATAATTATTTAGTGTTGTCCCACAGTGATTGGAACAATGAGAATATAGCTGTTAGGAATCAAGTAAACAGATTAGCCTACATTCACGTCATTGAAGGCCAGAGTGTTCCTTTTATTATTGTGGAACTATTATTGAATAATAACTGTACAGTGAACCATATTCCTGCAAATAAATATGAAAAAGTACGAATTCAATATACGATAAACGCTCTTCAATATAAAGAAATAAAGCAGCAGAAAGAAATGTAAAATTATAACTGTGCTTTATTGTAGTAATTCTCAACAAACGGGTCTCTTAAAGGTATTTAAGGAGCCAGAAAAAGATTTACTATATGTAACACTGATAAACATTTTTGTCAATTTACTTCTACATATTTCTTATCCTTTATTTGTTATCACGATATTTTTATAAATATTTCTTATTTCTGTATCACTCCGTTTCACGTGTAAATAATAATTAGAAATAAATAAATAATTGTTGATCACCTTAAAAGTCATTAGTAGAAAAGATTGAGAATTGCTACTAAATAAATAAATGCATCAATATTTCTGTTAAAACTTTACTTTAGTTGGTCGTTTTTCGGAAACAACGAAAGCAATTTCTTGCACAATATGCTAGAAAGTGTATTTTTCGACCAGGCTTCGGCAGAAGTGTATATGACACTTTTATTAAAAAAGACTACACATTTAGCCGACAGTGATCTCACTGGAAGTTCTCAAAGCGGTTCAATTAATAATAACGTCATTTCGGCTATTTTAAATAAAGGAATACCCTCCACAAATCTAATATTTGAAGGTAATATTTTGAATTTGAATTTTTAATTTAAATTGTAAAAATTGTTTGCAGAAAAGCCAAAGATTTTCGAAAAATTTAAATTTTCCAACGATTTAATAATGAAAGAAACAAATACTAGACAGAAAGTTTTGCAGAATTTAGATTTTAAAGATGAGAGTCTTTGGAAAAAATCGCTTGAATCAGCCGAGTAATTCTGGATTTTATTTAGCTTTAGAAAAATAAATTGAAATATTTTTGGGTACTGAAATGAGTATTAATATTATGTTATAATAACAAATATAGAGTCATAGGAGTAGAAGAAGCCTCAAAATTTCATTATTTTGTGGAATATAAAGTTACTAGTTTTCCAATTCATTGTTCTAGCTATCAAGTTAAAACAATTTTATTAAAATTAAATTTGAGAAATATATGCAATGGGTTGAAAAATAGGGTATTTGAAATCAGAACATAAACCAAATGTCGCAGATTTATTACTAACCTTGTCAAGTTCTTTACAAGATTTTGAAATAATTTATTCTTCGATAATTCAGTATTTATTAAAAATGATTTTCTAAAATCTTTAACATAAAAACAGCAACCGGCGAGTTAATTCAATTTATTTTTATTTATTATCATTTCTGGTCTCAACACTACTCGTTTGAACATCATCAATCATATAATCTTTAATACTTTCTGTATTAAGCAAACGAACATTCTCGAGTGAATTAAACAGATCAACACTGGGTTAAATTATGTTATCAATGAATTAGAGCTTATTAATATACTTTTTAAGATTTTGAATATCCATTTTTTTAAAAATATTTTATTTAATCTATTATTACTATAAATATATTTATAAAAAGTTGACAGTAATATCCTTATCATATTTCTTTTATAGTTAAACTCAAATTTTTTTGTATATATCTTTTATTATTTCAACAATTATTAAAAAGGTTTGATAAATATTAAAATAAAGTTGTTTAGATTTTGCTATTTGTGAAATCGAATTAAGATCATGCTTCGTAAATAATAAGACGATTATATATGGTGCACAGTTAATATCGACCTATGTGATGGGTTTCTGGGTGTTGATATTTTGAAATTATATGGTTGTTATCATGACAACCCCATACAAATATTTTTCGCTTACCACTCGGGACCCGTTGCTAAGAAAGGTTGGAACTGTGTTTGAGTGTGTAGATCGTTCGCAAAAAGCGAGTGCTATTGCTAATGCTATAATTGACCGAACGATCCATGGGTCCAACGAGCTGCCGATAGAAGGCCTGTGCTCGATTTCGACTTTTAGGTCCCATTATTCTCCAATCTCCTTCGAATATTAACCCATACTGTTATCTCATTTATCATTACGTCTATTCCCATAGTCCTTCTTATAGTTGTCCGTATTGATGATTTTTCTATGGCTTGTAAACCTTTTGTTACGTTAAATATCCACGCAGTATCTCTCTTACCCTTGTCCCTATTATAACTTATATGTTCTTTATTATTGATACTAGAATTATCATTGTTACTATTATATGTATTATTCTAATCCATTATCACTACTATTGCTATTATTATTATTCTTATTTCTACCGTTACCATTATATTTATATTTATTATTATTATTATTGTTATTATTATTATTATTATTATTATTATTATTATTATTATTATTATTATTATTATTATTATTATTATTATTATTATTATTATTATTATTACTATTATTATTATTATAATTACCATTATCCTTACTATTATCCTTATTATTATTAAGTTTTTAGTAGGGTTTCGTCCTTATTCCTCAGATTTATAAAAATATTTTACTTATATAAAGATTTAGCCGTAATCCATCCTCATTTTTCAGTTTTCGATAAAGTATTTTCATTGATTCAAAAAATTTGAGCAGCGTTCCGCCCTTATTTTACGGTTTTATAAGGCTATTATACTAACAATTGAACAACATTCCACTTTTACTTTACTATTTTTGATAAGTATTTGAATTGATTCGGAAATTTTGAGCAGCGTACCGCGCTTATTTTACAGCTTTATGATGAATATTTTGATTTTTTCCGAAAATTTTCACAACGTTCTAACCATATTTTCCGTCTCAATTCAACATAATTTATTTAATTCTTACATATTATTTAAAATATTATTTTTCATGATTTTAGTCGTTCGAATTAATCTTTTTCCGATGGCTATTCATTTTAACTGTTGGAACGATTTCGCTATCTTCCCCGCTACCCATTCCCTCTCTTGAACTTATGATCTATTTATGTTCATATTATGTTTAATGAGTGCTCACTGGACTATTCGGTGTTAGTGATTTTTAGCCGATTGTGTTTAAAACATTTATGTCGATTTTATCGAAATTGAGTGCAAGAAAGTTGAGCCAAAAGACCCACCCTCGAGCTACCCCTTTTCGGAATTCAGTTCAATGATTTGACGTTCAAGTCCGTCATTACCCACGGCGAGATCTCCCACGGGCACGAGCTATTGGTGGACTTACACCGCACTTACACTACTCGATAATTATGTATAAATTTAATATCTTGCAATTTGTTTTGGCGGTGGGTCGGAAAAAAAAGGAATAAATAAGTTTACCATAGGAGTTGAATAAAAATCTCGATGTACAAAGATTTAAATTTTTATTTGGCATACTACATCGTCCATAAATTCATTTGGTCAAATAAGACAATTGGAATTCATAAAATCGCCGTGGACTATTCATTAATTCATCTGGCATTAATTCATAAAATCATAATGAGCATTAAATCAATTCATCTGACATTAGTTCACAATCGATACTCATACGCTAGCTGTGAGCCGTCGTGCACAGGCAAAACACTTACCACGGCTCTTAACTTGTTGTACACACCAACTACATTTTTAAGTAAGATTTAAAATCAATACTGAAAAATAAGATTAAAATTTGTCAAAACACATCAGTATATTTACCTATAATTTGACCTTAACCTTGCGTGTTATTTTTATTGCGATTAAACAAAATTTTACCTTGAAATTATTGGTGTTATCTAAATCTAATTTTTATTAATTTCTTAATTTAAATTGGCAATTTATTTTTAACATTTTTAATTAAATTTATTCAGCCAAAAATATTTTATTTTAACTCATTTAATCCATTAATTTTTACTTTTATATAACTTGTCGTTTTTCGGTCAAATTTTTCTTGTTATTATGTTATTTTTTATGTAAATTTCGTTCAGTTCTTCATGCATTTTGTATTTATTTTATTTTACTTTTATGTTTTTTGATTTTATATTTAATTATATTCTCTAAGATTTTAGAGTGTTTAGTTGATGTTGTATGTTGTATTTTAAGTTATCTTGGTGCTGGGTTTTCGTGCTGTATTACTGATGCATTTAAACAATTTTCAAGGCCGTTTGTGTTCTGGCCCAACATATGTTAAGTTAAAATTTTATAGAAAAATGTTAACAGAAAGAAATTTAAATTATTTTTTATTTATAAAAATCACTAAACGGTGAAATTGATTTAAATAAATGAAAACGTCGATATATTAAAATATATTAAACTACAATATATCTCGACAGACTCGCTATCATCATCCGGTAGAATTTAAATTCAAACTATCGATGTAAATTGCTTTTTTTAAACAAACTAAGTCCTACTTAGATTGTGTATAAACTTTTGTTTAGAATATATATGTCATGGGTGTAATGCCACATACTTTGGAATGACTACCGGTCATTTCCGTTTGCAATTTCTTGATTACTGTCGACTGATGGAATTGATTAATATTAGTGGACACAATTGTGTGCTAATAAATGTTAAATATTTTTGTGTAAAGAATTTAAAAATAATTATTGAAATTTTGAATTTCATATATTTTATAATATACATTTTTAACATTTCAGATTTAGAAAACAAGGTTTAGAATTTTTTAACATAAAAAGTAATGAATTAGTTTGTTTGAAAAAAAAATTTACATGGAATAGTTTGAATCACATTTATATTTGATGATGGCAGTGAGTCTGTCAAAATATGTTGTAGTTTAATATATGTTGGATTGACGTTTTTAAAATTTTTTTTGGTTCAATTGATTTTATTTTTCTAGAAATCACTGGATAGAAAAAGTAGCTAGAAGTAGAAAAATTATAGATTTTTTCATGATTCTTGAAAATGTATTAAAGCTCGTCCAATTTGAAAGGTATCAAATATAAATGAATAATTATAAATTTTGTTTTAGTGCGTTAGTTCCAGAAGAATTTAATTTTGAAGTTGTGAAACAAGAGATAATTTTTATTTTGAATTCACCTGCTTATAAACTTTATACACTCACTCAACAAAATTTGACATTGAGGCAAGTAATGTACAGCTTCCACGAAGTAAATATTATTCTTTCTAATTTATCTTATATGTTGGAGTTGATATAAAAATTAAACAAAAGTATGGAAAGCCAAAAATTAACAAAAACAGCGAGAAATAATTAATGTGCAAAAATGAATAAAATTTTAAAAAGTTGAAATCGAATATTGATCGCTGGAAATGGGTTTGGTTGAGAGACAAACCCAGATATAATAATAAACATTTAGTAAGGGGCCCTCCAGGGAATGGTAGAAGCAAAAAACAAACTAATTAAAATTAATTAATATCGATTAATTGCTAGATGTTCGATATAGTAGTTACTTTACCTTTTCTATGTTTCTGAAAGCTTCTTACTGAAAAATTATATAGGCCTACCATTTTGATCCAAAACTGCTCCAATCGCATCACCAAATGCATCGGTTTTCAGACATGTTTCGCTGGCTTCTAAAAATATTGCAAGTTTGGTAATTGAAGTCAGTGTTTCTTTCGTATTGGTGAATGCTCTGTTTTCTTCTGCGTCCATCGTACAATGGTTCATCTTCCTTTCAACGCATCATATAGTGGTGCCATCAGACATGCGATATTTTCTAATAACTTTGATTTTCCGAAAGCTTTCTTGGATACTGGTGAGAATATCTTCAGTAAGCACTGACCAAATGTGGTGATATTTAATATTTACATTCTTGATTCCAGCAAGAACGAATTGTGATTCTATTTGTTCACACTATAATCTCGAACTTGAATAATAAAATGGAGGAGGCTTTGTTGATATCCTATGGATATGCGTGGTCGCCTATATTGTGATTCAACATTATTAAAAGTAAAATTCAAATTCTGTCTTTTATATAAAATCACATATATAAACAAATTTAATTTTATAAATTGCTAATTTAAATATCAATACAATTAATATTAATATCTAAATAAGCAATCACAGGGGTTCTCAAAGTTTTTTATCGGCGTATCACTTTCATAGAAATCGAAAAAAACTAGAATACAATTTCAGTTATGATATGACTTCCGGATGTTTTCTTTTAGACGTATGCTACATTTTCTCTTTTCTCCTCTTATTATTTGTCCAAATAAAATAAATATATTTTAATGAATATTTTCTTACTCATTTTAATAAAATTGAAATTAATATTTCAGCACTGCCGAAATGATGTTGTTGCCTTTATGTTTAAAAACTTTATTGCTAGTCTACAAAGTTCATTGGAGGATCTCAGGTTTGACATATTACTTATGATTTATAAATCAAAATAATTTGTGGCAGATGTCTTTGACAAATTTCCATTGAATGTTTTGAATAAATTTATAAAATACATTCATGCTTTTTAAAACCAATATATTAATAGTTCCCCCTAGAATCACATGGACATGTGTAATATCTCTACTTACACATGTAACAAAAATCTAAATTTTCTAAATAATGAACTTTATTTTCACATGTAAACACTTTCATATTAATAATAAAAAAAATGTATAACTGTTGCACAAAGAAAGGAGAAAATTATATTTAATCTTTTCAAACTGTTATTGTTAATGGGTCATAATCAAACTTTTTTCTGAAGTTGTGGAGGTAATTGTTTAAATATCCAATTAAAATTTAAAGATTTTTCAGGACAATTCCAGTCAAGCAATCAAATACATACTGTTTACCAATAAATTTTCATCCGTTTCAAATATTAATTTAAGTTTTCTAATATTTCCCCAACATTCAATATACTTATTACGTTAATGCAAATTTGCTAAGATAATTTACAAAGAAATATATACAACAATTTCACTGAAGAACTGGATGACTAATTTGATATTTTTGATTTTTTCTGCAAAATTTTAACAATACATAAAAAATAAAGAATTCATAAACAAAATTTCTTTATTAAAAATATCATAAGCTTAAAACATTAAAACAAAAAATCCCGGATCATTCTGCCAGTGAAGCAGTTCACAAAAATATGATAACCAATTCATTCCTACGCATTTATTAAGTTTACATTTGTGAATATTTTTTTAAAATAAACTATATTGAATTGTATTTGATTGCGGAAAAGGTTACACTTTTAAATAATTATTCTTTAACAATTTATTGATAATAATAATAATAAACTCCTACGATATGAAATATTTCCTATTTTTATGGTTTCCTTTAAAATAATAAGTATTTAAATAAAAATCCTAATTTATAATTTATAATGGAAAATCCTAGTTTTAAATATTTGGTAAACTTCAAATAAAGTAACGGCTTGCTACAGTAGTTAGTTGGTTGTAAAAGAAAATATCTATAACTTCAGGAAATTATGAAAAACATTTTAATACAAACTTTCAATATCTAAAATTAAATATATATATATTGAAAGAACTTTACCTACTTTTCACCTCTCCATTCGTCCATGGAAATAATTGACAATGGGCAGGCAAAAAAAATTATACGGCCTTTGTAACGTTAAATTTTCACCATTTACGTAAAAATAAATGTTGTACTTTATATCAAACTATCGAAAAAATCTATTTTTATTTTGCAGCTTTGGCATCAAAGGACGTCCATGTACATTTTCAACTATCTAGCGGTTTAAGTTATGTGAACAGAGAAATATGCAAACAAACCCACAAACATATTTAGAGTTATACATATTAGGTTAACTAATTAATTAATTAGAAAATTATCCCCGTAGTGAAGCGCGGGTAATAAGCTAGTTATCTTATAAAATTCTTTTGGGTGTACAAAGTTTTAGAATAATTTTCCGATTTTGAGTTTATTAAAATTATATTTATAGGGCAACAAATTATTTCTGTCTTTAGTTCTGAAGGTAGGAAAATTTTGAATAATATTATGACTCGTCGCTTTGTTTGATACATCATTGATAGTGCCAAAGATTAACCTTGCGTTAAAATATTTTGCGTCATTATCTCCATAGGGTTTTATTGAATAATACAGAAATAATAAGGAAAGAATTTGAGTTGAAGCTCGAGTACTAAAACTTTACAGTTTCAAATTTCTTTTAATGGTAAAGTTTAATCAGATTTTGACCTATTTAATCCTTTTTCTATATTTTTAAAATAAAATATTTATTTCATTACGCGTTATATAATTTAGGTTGAAAAATTTCGTATCATTTAATAAAATTGTCATAAAGAAACTTGAAAAAAGAATAAAGAAATTTCTTAGTAAAAAGCCAGAATTAATTTCCAGTGAAGTTTGTTTTGATTTATATATTTATATTTATATATTTAGAAATATATAAATTGTTTAGGTGATGCTGGAACTAAGGTATTATAATTCAGTCTCCTCCTATCTGCTATGGCAGATTGTTCAAGATATTCTCAGCAGTTGTTGCCAACAATTGTCAAGTCTTATTAATGAGATTCGAGTAAAATATTCACAAAATAGTAAAGATGAAGTATTCGTTTAATATATTTTTTTTTAATAAATATAATTTTTGTGTAAATTAATCAAGGTTTTAAATTTAATCATAGGTTTTTAAAGTTTTAATTTTTTGATATTGTTAGTTTCAAAATCCTTAAAATGTTTATAAATAAATTTCAGATGCCAATAAATTTAGTTTCCATCCAGTGTATAAATCTAGTGTATAAAGTGTAAAAAGTTTTGGGTAAAATATTAGAGCATAAGAAAAATTGTAAAGGGACAAACAATTTTACTAATTTTTAAATTGAGAATTAAAACTTTGATTATTGTGTGAGACATTTAATCAGTGACGAATTTATTGAGATTAATTAATTCATTCAGTAAATAATTATCATTATATCATCATTTGTTTCCGTATATAATTTTGACATAGAATAATGATGAGGATAATTACCTTAAAATGTTTCTATTTATTGGTGTCTTCGTTTATTTATTTAATATAATAGTTCAGAATACTGTATTGAGGCGTACCGTATAAATATATATTTTTGCAATATCTATGCCTGCTTACAAGCGACTATGTGATGAACAACTTTAATGCATTTGTATAGCTAGATAGTGTTTAATTTACCTTCGATATCCACTTGTACTCAAATTAGTCGTGAATTCTAGATTGTTAAAAGCATTTGGGCACTAGAAGGTTATACTTAACTTTAAGCTAATAGCTCTATGTGATTAATTTAATATTTAACCAAGAAAACTGATAATCTGATGTGAATATCATTCTGAAAACAACCTAAAAATAATGATGACAGTCAAATAATGTTGATCAAATAATTATATCGAAATTGGCAAGTGCCCTCTTGAAAAGGAAATAACTTCAGCAGAAAAGAACAATAATAATTTCCTGGTAAAACCATTAGTGACTCTTCATACCTAACGTAGTTATGATTTCCATTGCAAAAAATAAGTAAGATAATCAAGTTAAGAATAGTTAGAACATTTGTTAGTTGAACAACTGAAAAATCTAAATTTGCTGGTTTTCTGTCCCTAAAAGAAATATATCATTTCTATAAATAAATAATAAAAATTATAAAATTGTATTTATTTTAATTATATTTCAGGTATTATTGTTGAAAAGCTTCGAATTTGCAAATGATGTGTTTTTATTTACCATGAAATCAGATTCATCTACACGTAAATATTTTATTTATTAAAACTTAAGAATAATTTGGAATTATCGCTTTCCTGTTGCTAGATCTATAATGCTTATAAAAGTAATGAAATGGTACTGACATTTTCAAATAGAAATTTTTAACAATAAAAATGACGTTTTTTAAAAGTGTTTGAAAAATGTCTGATCTTATTTTGTTTTAATCAATTGTCGTGGTTACACCAAGGATACCCTAATCACAGGGCTAAATGTACCATAACCCCTGATCGCAAGCCTTTTGAGGCGGCAATTTTATTTGCAATTCATGTTTTTTTGTTATTATTAGTTATTTAGTAATTAGTCATTTAGTTTTTAGTTTTATAAAAATGCATTTTTCTTTTCATTAGTTTTTATGTATTTTTAAATTAAAAAAATTTCTTAAAATATTTAACTGGTTTTTATATTCAAATGTGCTGGAATGACAAACGATATTACAATAATTTATGATGCCATAAACTTCGATAGACAACTTAAATGTGAGCTGAACACTTTCGAATATTTGCTGCAAGGGTGTATTTCTTTATCTAAACGTACTCTGAATTATTCCGCTCCTGTTTGCTATTATGTGAATTTTCTTACGAAGAGAGGCGCATTATTTTTAGTAGCCCACGCGCACCGAATTTCTGAAGACGGCCCTGGGTTACACAAAATAAATTCATAAAATGAAAATATTCAAAACATGTATCACATTTTAATGCTAAAAATGGCGCTTTATCAAGTCATTTCTCATAATTGCAAATTTAATTTTTCTATTTTTTTATCAAAAAATTATCAAAAAATAAAAATTAAATTTTAAAAGAAAATGTATTTGTGTTTTTAGGCATTTAATATAACTATTTCGTTAGAAACTGAAGAGAATTTTTTAATTATCGAAACTTTTTTCAACAATGAAATAATTACTTTTTAGCATTGGCTTATTTTATTATTCACTTATCTGATATTTTAATTGATGCTGTTATTAAAGAATCACAGTTTAATGGTTATAATGATGATGATGATAATAATGATAATAATAATGATGATGATAATGATAATAATATTATAAGGATTTTTTTTGTTTTTCACCTGATTTCTTTTTATAAATAAAAATAATTAAAAGTTACCAACTATGGTTTTATATTAATAGCATAAAACAAATGTTAATTAATTAATAACTAACTAGATAAGCCTTTACTTCAAATATTATTAGGTGAGAATTTTCGATTATAAAACTATTATAGCTAATAAAAAAGTAATAAATTCTTAAAAACATATGATATAGAATCCAAGTGAAAAATTTTCCCTCTTAAACTGAATTTAACCGTTAATTAAATGAAATTATTAATATTTTTTAATAATTAATAATATTTCTTTAGAGAATGCACTTGCAGAAACTCAAAATCGTGATGTACTTGACGTAATTTTAATTCTGTTGTTTAATTATAGTTTCAAAAATATTAGCTTCTAACAAAAGAAAATTTTGGAGTTTATTGGAAGTTATTCGTAAATAAATTCATGTCAATCAATTCATTTAATCCTGCATTCAATCCTATTAATATATTAGCTAAATATTTGCATTTGGCGTCAATACGGTTAATATAATTTTCTAATTGGTCGATTAGATTATATTCTTAGATATGATCTCAAATCAATTTCGGTTACTAATTTACAAGGAAAATTAGCTACTGTCAATCTGGAACTAATAAATTCAGAATTCAATCTATACAAATTGAAAGACGTTGAAATATTCGGTTATTATAACATTGAATCTATTTTTCATACTTACAAATACCATAATTTATAAATATTAAATTTTAACTTTTTCACAATTATTAATTTAAAATACACCAAAAGAACAAATTGTTTCATCTTTGATCATAAAAGATTTAGTGTTTCTTTTAAAATATGAATTTGAGCTCTTAAATAATTTTCCATGAATGTTTTTAACATAATTTTATCCGAAATTTTTCAATTTTATTTTAACTATGTAGATCTATGAAATTAATTGACAGCCAATATATAGGGTTACCATTTATTTTTAGCCCTAAACCGCGACATATTTGTTAAAAAGATAAAAACAGATTAATCAAAAATCAATAAACCTAATTATTTTTTTATTTAAAGACGAATTCATTTAATTTTTTTTATTCAAAATACAAAATAAATATAAAAGTAAATATAAAATTTATAAGTGTGCATATATGATATTTTTATAAATAATTTTTCAGTAGAGCTTATTTTCTGAGCAAATCTGGTTTGCTTTTCAGAAAACTATGGAAATCCAAACAGTCTTTTCCTATATTTCATAACGTTAAAACTGACAACTGATTTTATTTTCCCAAGTTCACATTCTTTTGATTATTAAAAAAATCTTGTTCCGGGTAAACTAATTGCATATTCAACTATTTGTATAAATTTTTCGTGATCTAAATTCCTTATTTTAAAATACTTAAATCTTCTATCCAACATTGCTCTGCCAACATATTTTTACTGTTCATCTCCATAATTTTTGCATCAGTTACATATTCATTGATCAATGAGAACTGATCAAAACGTAAATATTTCAGGTAGATATTTAACTATTATATCTGATGTTTTACTAGGTTGACACTGATTATTTAGAATTATTATTTCAACGCCTTCATGAGGCTTGAATAATATTACCAATACTGGAAATAATTTTAAATTTCCATGAAAAGAGGCATCGGTTAAAATTCAATTTTCAGTTCTGAAAGTGCAAAATTAAAAAATAACTTTTGTTACTATCACTTCATACCTTGTTCTTGCGGATCTATATTTTGGCTCAAAACATGTTTGAATAACTTTTAATGTACAACCGTTTGATCGAAAACTGTAATTTTCTTTTATAGCTTGGTATATCTGCAAACCTTCAGCTGCAGATATTTCCAAATCTTTTGATGTTGTATTAATGTGGCTGAAAAGACTCGTTAAAGTAGAACTTGAAGCTGCTGCTTAATCTGCAGTTTTGTTTATTTTGATTTTATATTATTCTCAATATTGTTCGCTCCGCCATTAGAAACTGTAAATTCGGAGTTGCATTTAATACAGCGAACATGGTTATCACTCCTTGTTTTCTTTATAAATATTTTGAGTGTAACTCAACTGTAAAACTGCTTTTTCCTTTGGAAGTCATATGACTCATCCCATTATTTTTTTAAAATATAAGAAATTAATAAATAAAATATATTTTTGAAATGTAGAATAATTTATTCTGAATAAACAAACAATTAGCAATCACAGTTATTAAGTGTCAGATATAAAATCAGTTATATGTAATTTAAGCTTGAAAAGTAAGTAAAAATGAAAATTACAATAAATCGGGACTTTTTTGGTTTTTGTCGGGACATCAGGAAAATTATCATAAAACGGGACAAACCCCACTAAACCGGAACGAATGGTTGGGTGCTGCGCCCAATAAGTCCCTGCAATATGTAGGGAGGAAATATTATTTTGTCATGTAATAACATTTTTATTGTAGCTATATTATTATAGGTTTAATTTGTATAGTTTGTTTTAAATTATCATTACAGTTTATATTGACATTTGCGAGATTTTTAAATTTGATGCAAGCCATGATCGATGCAGTGGAATATCTAAGCGTTATAAAGTTTCTGGTATTAGGCCATGTTCCCAATGACCAAAGTTTTTCCAAATTCAAGGAGACATATGGCGAGGACTCTCCATCACGCAGAGCATTGTAAAAGTGGATTGCATTGTTTAAACAAGCGAGATAGTCAGTGTTTGATGACCAAAGAATTGCACGTCCATGTGAAATTTCTGACAAAATAAATGAAAAGTGTTTATCTTTACTCCGAGAAAACCGTCGAATCACAACGTGGGCACTGGCTGATGCTGTGAGTGTGAGCAAAGGAACCATACAAACAATTCTGCATGAATTGGGAGTAAGAAAGCTGGTGCCTAGATTTGTTCTCCGCTTTCTTTCATCAGAGATGTATGAGAAACGACTGGAGTGCTCTTAGGCAAACCTCCTTCTTTTCCAACAACATGGTGAGGCGTTCCTGCGTAATATCATCATTCAAGATGAAACCTCTCTCAGTCTGTATCTGCCAGAGTCTAAACCTGAGTCAAGTTAGTAGAAATTTTCAGGATGGTCAAGTTCCAAGAAGATGAAATCTGGAAGCTCTCACAGAAAAATGCCTGATGCTGACCATTTTTTGGGATGCCCGTAGTGTTATCCTTGTCGATTTTGCTGAAAAAAACACCCGACTCAACTGTGCATATTACTCTGATTTTGTGCTTAAATGTCGGTATTCTTGACGAAAAGAACGGGACATCTCCATGTTGTTTCTTCAGGATAACACACCAATCCACAAAAGTGCAGCTTCCACGCGAGTTCTGGAGGAAAGTAAATTTGACCTTTTGGACAATCCTCCATATACTCCAGACCTTGCCCCAGTGACCTTTACTTCTTCTAGTATATCAAGAAACATTTGCGTAGCAAACAGTTTGCAAATACTAAATATCTGAGAGAATAGGTGGCGAGTTTCCTGTGTGATCAGTCCTCGGATTTCTTCATAAATGCATTCTCTGAACTGATCCAGTGCTGGAAAGTGTGGTAATGTAAATGGCTCTTATGTTGAAAAATGATGTCTTTACATGTTACATATTATTGTGTAAAAGTTTGGTGTTTATATTCAATTGCTTTCCTAGTTATTGCACGTACATTTTGGGAGCACCACGTATATTACCTATATCCAATAATGAATTTTTTGAAAAAATTTCTAATAAATGAAATATACAAACAAATTTTGATTTAAAATATTTAAATAGAATTGTGTTCTATATTTTTCATGTAAAGGTTCAAAATTATCACTGTCTCTGTTTGCTGGTCTTTCAAGTAAAAATTTGTTGAAGTTAGTCAAAATCTTTGATTGTGGACTTTATGAAACTAAAAAAGACATGTTACAGGTCACATTTTACACCAGTAAAGTTAATTGAATATTTTTAGGCATTCATATCAACTGGAATTTATGGCCAATTATCATTTTATGGACAAATTTATCCCAATATCAGAATGATTGAATTAATAGATTATGTATACATTACAGCCCCACATGGCTGCATAACTGAAGCCTGTCAATTTTTTGCTCAATTAGGTGAATATCCAAATTTGTAATTTTATTAAATTTGGTTTTATTAAATGATAAAATAATGAATAGTTTAATTTGTTTATTATTATTATAATTATTATTTTTAAGCACAAAATTGAAAAAATAAAATAATTAATTAAAAATAATCAAAAAATCAAGCATTATTACCCTGGGAAATGGGCGTGTGTGTGCCGATGCCAATTGTAGAGCCGTTTACGAAAATAATAATATAAAATTAATTTGGGACCGCTAGAAAAAGTTATTTAGAAAATAAAAATTAATTAAAATGACAAAAACAAATAAATTAAATTAGGGAGAAATTCTCCAAAAACGAATTTAATAATATCCCCTAATTTAATTTATTTTTGAAAATTTTCTTAGCTAACGGCTGAAGCGGATGAGTTTTAAAACAAATTAGTTCCGTGAGTTCACTTGGAACCTAATCAAACTATAAGAATTTTACAAATTTCTTGATCTGATCAATAAATTTCATGTATATCCTTAGCTCTTCCACTCAATTTCGTTCCTTAATGAGCTAGTTCTCAGTTTCCCATCAATTATATTAGAAAATTTCAATTTTTCATTGGTTCATTTAATAAAAGAACCACTTTAGTTTTATGAGTGTCAAAATTGATTTTTGGTTTTCTTTCTCTTGATAAAATCGATAAATTAAAAAAAAATTATTAAATAATAACATAAACATGAACTTTATTTAACACTAGATTTACCAGCATATTTGATATACCTAGTTCTACCATATCAAAAACCGTCATTTTGACGGCTCGGTAGTTCTAGTGTTAATTATTACAAAAACACCAAGTGGCGTACCTAGGGTAAATGGCGCCTATGGCAAACATTTTAATAGTTAATTGAACCTGTTGTTATTTCGGAATAAATTAAATTTTAAATTAATAAAATCAATTATTTATTACAAAAACTATTAATAATTTCGATTAAATAGGTTTATAATATCTATCTATAGAAATACGATTTCCAGTTATAATTATATTGTGAGTACACTTATGTTTTCGAGTTTATATCTAAATATTTTGTAGAAAATAATATTTGATGAATCTTGCTCTACAATTCTATCAGCCAATCCCGAAAAGATAAATTCGCTGTGAATATTTTTCCAGATTGCTGGAATGGTGATCAATTAAAGCTATTTCAGGATAAATACGATGGTTTGGACGTCAAAAATAAAAAACTTGGATGTATAAAATGCTCCTCATTCGATAATTTGGGTATTTGTACAGAACAGAACATTCACATTTCGCAAGTATGGCGAAATTTTGAAGTTCAACCATCGGAACAACGAAATCTATTCAGCAGGCTTCATTAAGGAAAAAAGTCTGAACATTTCCAATCAAAAACACATTGGTTTTAAAAATGCTTGAACTAAAAATAAGAAATGGACTAATACCAATAATATTTTCAATATTGTTTACAGCTTAATAAAAAGAAATAGGCCGCTTTCAGATATGGAAGCAGAAGTTGAACTTCAGTTGAAAAATCGGCTAGATATTGGAATTTCGCTACATTCTAGATTTACTGCAATTAGAATTGCAGAACATATAGCAAAGCAAATAAAAAAATAATTACATCCAATTCAAAAATCTGCGTAATCATTGATGACGCCTCAACTATATCAAGTAAATCTGTCCTAGTCATTTTTTGAAGTTTGAAATGGAGCTAGAAAACCCTACCTTTTTTTGGACTTAGTTCATTTAGAATCCCA